>VXBL01003789.1:127810-154300 GCA_013400195.1 Aramus guarauna
GGGGGAGGGGAAGAAGAGAACCATTTTTTCCAACCCTTTGTTGATCACCTTAGCTACCAAAATCCTTCTAAAAGAAGTAACCCAAGACATGCTGCATCTGAAGCATATACAGTCATATACACACTGACTCTGAACCTCTTCTGGGGCTTAGTTTTGGAGCCTGAGATGCTCCCTCATGATCAAGGGGCAGATGTCATCAGCTGGGGATGGGTCTGTGGAGCTCTACAGCGGTGTCACACAATACAGAAATGGAGGCTGCACTACCCGCTGCGACTGGGGCGAGAGGTTAGGAGAAAATCACATTAATAGCCCATCTTCCTCCCCTGACCCTGTTCCCCAAAACTCAGGCTTTGAGGTTACATCTTCATTTCATATTTAACTTTTAGGGCCACTTAACTCAACGGAAAGAACACCATATGGCAAAATTAGATTTGAGCTGCACACAACACAACTAGCAACTGTTAAATTGTGCTCATTAGAGCGCTAGTCCCTCCTCTGTGATCAACTGCTTCAAATTAAAATCATCATCACGAACAGGTTTGTGCATGCAGGTGTACCTACAAGACTCTGGCATAATGTTAGTAACAAAGCAAGGTAGTAAAAGAAGCGCCCAAAGAATGGAAAAAAAATCAGCTACAAGAAGGTTTGATCACAAGGTGTCAACACACACACAACGCTGACAGTTAAATGATTTTAAACACAACTTTAACTGAATCTCGGTTAAACTTTGCTTTTTAGTTACGCACCCAACCAAAGCAAGCGCGAGAACCATACTATCGGTCTAGTCGTATACACGGAGGGGACATAACCTCCACGCCACAGGGAGGGTGAAAGAGACCTGAAACTCGGTGTTCAACCGCCTGGAAGGAAACCTCCAGCCCGAGGGCCACCGGAGCCCCCCGGTTCAGCGGCACGCGCCCGGCGGCCAGCCCTTCCCTGGGGCTCGGCACCTTCCAGCACGGCCACGGCGGGAAGAGGGCGGAGGAGGCAGAGGGAAGGCAGAGGGAAGGCGAGAAGAAAGGCGGGAGGCAGCGGCGGGCCCGGGGCCGCTGAGGGAACAGTGAGAGGCGACGCTCTCCCCCAACGGACACGCGACGCGCGGGGTGAGGTACCAGACACGCCGCCCCGCTCGCGGGCACGCCCCAATCACCCTCTGCAAGCGCACGCGGCCTCCTCGCTCGCCTCCCGCGAGCATGCGCGGGGTGGGGGCGCGGAGGTTGTCGCCGCGCATGCGCGCTGGTCGCGCCGCGCCCATTACCTGCGAGCCGCCCAGCGCTGTCGCTTTCTTTTTCTTGGCGGGGCCGCTACCGGTACCCGGGCTCGCCGGGCGCTTCTTGCTACGGGATGGGGCGCCGGCGGGAGAAGAAGCCGCCGGTGGCATCAGACTCGCCATTTCCCCCCCACGCCCCTCCGCGCCCGGGCTGAGCACGTCGGCGGGGCGGAACCGGGAGAGAGAGCTCCCCTCCCCCTCGCGGGGCGCGAGGCAGCCCCCGCGCAGGCGCAACGGCAGCGCGGGCGCGGCGTCGTTGCGGCGCTGCAGTCGGGCATGCGCAGTAGGAGCGGCGCGACACTCCCCTCCCCTCGGCTGGGCTCTGTCAGGGAGGCCGTTAGCGACGGGGGTGTCGAAGGAGGGGGCGGTCACGGCGGTTTGGCCTCCGCTTGTGAAGGTTTCCACCGCGGGCGTGTGAGGCCGGCGCTTTAGCAGCTGGGGCGAAGGTCGTAGGAAGTCAGCCTGCCTCCTCATTGCCTCCCCCCACCGGGCTTGCGGTAGCCTGGGCCCCTTCTCGGAAGTTTGGCTGTGGCAGCAGAGCCGGCTCCCCGGGGGAGCTCGCCTCGCCTGGCTGCTCGGCCTGGCCTCCCTGTGCGTGGGAGGTGACTAAACGTGGCGTGCTTTGGGTTTGCTAACCGCAGGAGGTAGTAAGTGTGCAAGGCTGGAAGGGATGCTGTCGCTGAGTCCCGTATATCACAGAGGCTTCTGAGTCCTGCAGTATGCTGTCATTTGGGAGGTGTGAAATCAAAAGCTCTCTAAGATTTGACTGAATACAAGTTGAAGTTCGAGGGATGGAGGACCTAGTCTGTGCACAGGGTGAGCACTGGAGGACAGCGCTGTGTATGCAGGCAATTGCTGTCTTAAGCCTACCCAAAGTGAGATAAAGTTTATGCAAAACACTTTCAGACCAGAGAAGGGTCTTTGTCTCAAATGTGTCAGCTTTTTCCAGTTAAAATCTTGATAATACATGCAGCTGGTTTTAATTGCTCCCTTCAGCTCTAAGATCATGAACTCCAAGAAGCCTACCCGTAAGTGTTCTATGTTATCGTCCACACTTAAACTCTATATAATATTTTTAAATGCAAGTTGCAAATAGTTACAGTTGTCATTAAAGATTGCAAAATATGGCTGCAGATAACTGATAGTGAATGTCTTTCTAAGTGATTCATACCATTGCAGATTTGGTTGCTTCCACCCTGTTTTGACATGGCTAGTGACCTGGGCCAGCAATTTTTACTCTTGTTGGAATTTGGAGTAATTCTGCACTGGAGCGATGCATCAGAATAGATCTGTGGTGATTCGGACTGTGCTCTAAAGTGTTTTCACATTCCTCTTGCTGTCCGTGCTGTTTCTTACCCTATACCAGAAAGCTGGTTGGTGCCAATGTGGGGTTGCAGACAGATCTCAAGCTGCTTGATGGCTGCTAAAACTGGTTTTAGCTTCTTTATGCTTGTGTGCACCTGCATTCAGCATACTCGTCAACTTACTACCATATTTTTGAGCTACCTCTCTGCAATGCCTGTCTACTAGGTTTCTAGCTGCAGCTGTATGAGATCCTGCCCCGGTGCATGCCTTGTGGAGAGGCAGAAGTCCAAGAAGTTGATATTCAGGCATAAAAATTAGGTCGCATTTATAGACAGTGCTGTAATGAGGACTGAGCTTGGTCACAGTAGGGGTGCCAGGCAGTGCTGGGTAAAACAAAAGCTTTGAAGGTGGCCTGACAGAGAGTTGAGGACAAAAGCCTGGACTTCCAGGCTGTGCTCCAGGCACCTGTGTATGTAGCAGAGAAGCAGGGCAAGATTTGCTTTCCAAGGGCGTAAGCAAGGCCTTGTACAAACATCCAAGCCCCATCTTCTCCTTCCCAACTGTAGCTGCTGTCTTTCTGTCTGAGTGTGCAGGCTGCCAGCAGCACTGCAGAGCAGACTGGTAAACATGATTGCGTTTGCCCTTAGTGATTGTTTTAGGCTGTTGTGTGCTATGTGGTATGTGTTTCTTCTCGCTTTAGATGACAGCCTCCCATCGCATGCTCAAGATGGTGACCCGAGTTTAAAATTAGCAGGGACACTGGGAATTGCAGGGGATCCGTGTCCTCTGACAGAGCCAAATCTGCTTTGCTGTGTGCTCAGAGCATTGATCTTGTCTTAGTCAGCCTTTTTTCCTTCCCAGGGCTGGGTCCCATCTCCTTCCCACGCACATGCTGTGTGCTCAGCTCCCAGGCATGCCCAATTAAAAAGAAAGCATACCTTGTCATAGGAATGTTTTTACTGAGAGGAGCATCTTTAATGCTACTGTAGCATAGATGTTGCACGTGAATCATGCAGGGAATTAACCTGCTCCATCAGTGAAAGTTTTTAAATAGCACTTAGCCAGGCATTTTCTTATCTGTACCCATTTTTATCAATTGGTTTACTAAAAACAATATCAGAAGGCCCGCGTGTATTATAGCAGTTGTAAGTACGATGCAGTTTTACATGGTACCAAATGCTTTACGATCCCAGAAGGCCTACAACTCATTGGAAAACAGCAATAATGGCAATGTAAACATTGAGAGTGTCCACAGGGGATGAGTAATAGAATTAGGGATGTGGGAAGGGCTGTGGAGTTGCAAAGCTGCCTTCTCGCCACTCCTTGAGTGGCTGTCCACACCCAGGCCTGTCGAAAGTTAAGAAGTGGTGTTCTGGTGAGTAAGCGCAATATGTATCTTGCTGGGTTCCTGTTACATGCTTAAATGGGCGGTTGCTTTGTGATATGGACGGGGACTCACCTGAAGAAGTGCAAATTGCAATTGCTAGTCTGGGTTCGTGTGATGTGGCTCTTCCTGCTGTTCATTTTGAACCTGGCTCGAGGTGAATACCATTTCCCTCACCAGTACTGCAAGGTCTATTTTTTTATATGCTGCCTCACTAATAAGAAAATGAAAATACAGCTCAGCAACAACCCTGCATGCTTTTTGATGGAAGCAGTCACCCCCCTGCCTGTTAGTAATAGTTTCAGTGAACGGGAAAGGCTCCTTGTATTTTTCTTGATAATATGTGAGGAAAGATGCAGGAGTCCTCTGAAACAGGGAAGATCTCAGGCTCCTATCCTGGGTTTCTGAGGTGGGGTTTTAGTTTTGTTGGGTGGGTTTGTTTTTTTTCCACCAGATGAAAATGGACCACTAACAATAGTTGTTCTCATCATGCAGAGGGGATTACTCCATTGTGAAGCTCTTGAGGCATATGAAGGGTGGTGGGTACCTCACGATTAGGATAATTTAAGATTTTTTTTTTTTTTTCTTAATGGAGGAAGAAAGTGATGAGAGAAGAAAATGTTTGGAAAGCCAGCAGGAGGATCTTTAGCATGAGTTAAGGTAGAGCAGAGAGAGCGAGGCCCCCGGCAGCCAGGCTCTGCCCCTGCACAGGCTGCCACCGTGAGCCACGGTGGTCCTGGGAGGGCCCTGCCGTGCAGGTGGTTCTGCTGTGGGGCTGCGAGCTGCATCAGCCGCCAGGACAGCAAGGTCTGACTTCAACTGGAGGAGGATGGCCTACCGTTATGAATGTCAGTTAGCATCTATCTGCAGGGACAACAGATTCAGAAGATCCATAGGCAGAAACGGTATTGCTTTGTCAGAGCTGCCCCCCGCCCCAGGAGAGGCTTCCTAGTGAGTAGAGAGTTGTGCTAGTTCCCTTCCTACTGGTACTGGTGAACTGGCCGAGCGGAGCGGCTGGTTGCAGAGGGACATTCTCTGACTGCCACGTTCAGACTGTGTGGGAGCAAATGCCTTGGATGCTTTTAGACCGAATGCATTGGTACTCTTCTGCTCCATCAAAAGGAAAAGGCCAGGCTCCACAACTAGGATTTATTCTGTTCCAAGCTTTGAAATTAAATCTCTCTCAATACCTAATTTACATCCCACCTGGCTGTTTAGCCTTCAGCAGTCCTACTATTGTTACCACCAGAAAAATGGAGGGGTTAAAAATGAAATTGTCTGTGGCTTCACTCATTGGCCATATTGCAGTATATAAGATTATTAGCTAACATGGTGTTAGAGAATATACATAATCCCTCTGTATGCCACTGAATTAAAATGAAGGTTTTAAAATTCTTACATAACCTCTTTCTGCATTTGTTTTCATATCTACAACTTAGGGATGACTTTTTGCTAGATGGTATGTTGAGCTCAATGTAGGAAGTTGTGGCAGTTGGGAAATAGCGCCTAGTGATGGTTACATAGTAATTTGTACCATTAGAATTTCCTGGCAACAGTATCAAATGACTTTTCTGTTAATTTATCCATCTGTAGCAGCATTGCTGAGATGCAATTTGTGCTGGAATTTTTAAGTTTTAAACTCTTTAAAAATCTTTAAGTTTTATTTTAATTTTTTTTTTTCTTTTAGTTGTGTATGTGTCTGCTGGGTGTCATTTGCATTTCTACAGAGGTTCTGGAAAAAGAAAGGATTGAAGTTCTTAGCTTCATCACTCTATCAGGTGAAAAGCAATGGTTTCCTGCAGGGTAGCTTGTGAGGTCTGGTGGTATTTTGTACATTATTCTTTAAAAGTACTTGGAGGCTTTGATGACTTTTCAGAACCTGCAGTGTGAACTCTTGTGATTTGCATTTGTTCCCTGCAATTTGCAGCTGCAGGCATTGCACTAGCTTTGTTTAAATATAATGCCGAATGCCTTTAAAATAGGTATTTGAACTTTGGATTAAGGAAAATACTTTTGTAATATTAAAGGCCTTTTTACTGCACACATCAAATATCTAACTTTCAATGCAATCTTCCTGTTAGAAGTTTTGAAAAAGCCATTTCTATATTCTTTGTAACATAAAAAGAGAAGCAGGGTCTTTAGAAATGCCTTTTGTGCCATTTCCAAGTAGCCTTCCTTCTCAAAGTTTATTTTAAAATGTGATAAATTTGACACATCGGAAATGAGCGGTAAGAGAAGAGTCAAAGTGCTATTCTGTTTGCATTTTAGTTGTACTTTATTTGAATTTTTTGCTACTAACTCAGTAAAATTATATTGGCATCACACTTGGCGTTTATCAGCATTGTTACCTGAAGTGTCGACATCTTACCAAAAATTTGTAGGCATGCTATATCTGGCACATTTAACCAAAATATGTTTGTAGGCAAGAGAAACCTAATCCAAAAGGTTATGTTAAATACAGATTTCACTATGGTAAAATAGAGTTCTACACTGGAAAAAAATTATGACACGTAGTATTTGATTTTAAACATTCTGTTTGCATGCACTGTGAAAGGAAGAAACACCATTGTGTAATTAATGGAACCCTGTATTCTATATAACCTGGGTAATTATTTTTTGCACAATGTTTAAAATATTTACCTACTGTCTCAAAAGATTTATGAATTAATTTATAATATTAGATTTAATCTTATCCTTTTGAAAAGGAAAATGAGTTAAGGATTTCCCTATTCAGTTTACATTCAGATTCTGATGTATGTTTTCTGCAGTTATTCATGTGAACAAGTTCTTGATTTCTGAAATGCTCAGCTGAGAAAGATAAAAATGTCATGATACTCATCTGCATAATCTTTAATGCAGTAACCACCTTGAAAATGCTGTAGGTTTGTAGACTGAAAAAATTGTGGATTAGCTGAGTAAGTAATCTGATTTATGAGCACAAGATCTTAGTGGAATGGCAAATAGTTTGCGAGCAATCTGGAGACTGAGCATAGTCATATAATTAATTTATTAATAATTCTAAATAAAGAATAAATTCACAGAAATAAAAATGTCCTGTTGAATTCATTAACAGAACAGGGGTTGAAGTCACTGAATAAATTGCTCACAGGGATTAGCTCATGCATCTCTACTTGTTAGAGCAAGTCTTCTGGTGCTATAGCACTTTTAGTTCTACAGTAATTTTTCATTTGCTTGTATGTTAAGGTTGTGGTATTTTTATTGCAATTAGGATATAAATTTAAGTAAGTTAATATTGCCAACAGTATCTCTAAGTGTTAGTGGGCTGTCTGTGAATGTTATCTGTTTTGCTCAGTGTTATTTTCTCAATGAAAGAAAAAAAATTATGAAGATGCAAAGTGCAATCTATATGTGACATCCATTTGATAATGTGTTGACTTTGGTGATTGGTTGTCAGTCTCACTATTTTTTTTATTTTTTTTTTAAATGCAAGCTAGGAATTCAGGTACTAAGTAAACCACTCTAGTGGGTGCAAAATGAGTCAGACTGCCCTGGTGTCTTAACCAAGGTCTGTGAGAGTCTCTGCTGAGTCACTGCTGTGCAAACCAGATGACGGGATAGACAAAAAAACACCCCTAACTAAATTTGCAGATGATACCAAGCCAAGAGGAGACTGTAGTTGCAGCATAGAATTTAGAGAAAAGGTGTTTTGGGGTTTTTTAGATATAAATCAGTAAAGACAATCAGAAATTCATACTTTATTTTTACAGCCAATGATCTTTAAGAGTCTGTTCAGTTGACCCTGGGAATTCCGTAGGGACCGTATGAGTTGATGAAGAGAAGGAGATTGATACTGCTTAGCATCAGTATAATTTGTGTGAAATTCCCCAAAAGGTCATCTTTTTTTGGGGGGGGAGGGGGAAGAATAGTTTACAAGACAGAAAAAAAACGAATATGCTTGGAACAACGTAAATAGTGGGCTAGGGTAAAAAATGAGAGGATAACAATTGCAGCAGAAGGCATCACAGAGCCTGGGTAAATTATGAGCTGAATATGAATCAGTGGTATTGTAGCACCTTGAAACACAGACGTCACACGAGCAGGAAGCCTGCAAGGCACATGCTGTAATCCTTTCACTTGTCAAAGCTTTGGTTAGGCTCAGTTTGAATGCTATGTCTAGCTTTGGGCATTACGCTTCTGGACTCTCTTCAAATCTTTCCTGTCTTTCTTGAAGAGAATAAGAGGACGCTCAGAAGTCTAGGAAGCGTGATCTGTGAAGAGTGATTGAGACTTTGGGTTAGATGTGTGGCATAAGGAGGAGAAGGAGGCTGGAGGAGATGGTTGTTCACTGTGCCCGTTGTAGATGAACTCAGTTGTCTGAGCAATATAGGCAATTCTCTATACACTAACCATGCTCCACACTTTGGATTTTTTCTATTAGTGATCCTACTAGAAGAATCTGTTTTGTTACTTTCTGCAATGCATTCAAGTGGTTAATGTGTAGAGGAATTTTGGTATTTGGGGAGGATTTTTTCTTTCAATGATTAGTTGACTATAATTTGAGAAGGCTTGCGTTTTCTTTCTAGGTTTTGGTAGATAAGTCCAAGGCCACTGCAAGGGGGGAGAGGGACCATCTCTCTCTGTGTCTGTAACAATGAAGAAATAAAGGGATTAACTTTGCAGCAAGGAAGATTCAGGTTATATTACAAAGAGCTTTTTTCAGAGAAGGCCAGCTTCGCACTAGAATAGCTTGCTTTTGAAGGTTTTGAAAAACAGGTTAGACATCTGCCACAAAAGATCATGCACAACTGATTCTACCAAGAGACAGGAGAGTAGATTAGATGACCTCTCAAGAATTTTTCTAGTTCTGTTTTCTGTGATTCTGTCAATGCCATCGTTATTCATAAAAGTGCTTTCACACAGAGAGTGAGAATGTGAGGCTGGCCAGACAGGGTCAGGCTGTTTAACCCAGTACACCATCCTCAGTGGGAGCTGAGAGCAGATGTGCAGGGAAGACAGTACAAACAGGGCAACAACTCAGGGTGATAATTGCTCTGTAGATGGTTTCTGTGTATTAAGTAGCTCCTGGTAGATTTCCAGTTCTAAGAATTTATCCAGTGTCCCTTGAATAAACCAGAGCTGTTGATGTTTGTGGTATCCCACAACCAGAAGTTCCTGCAGCTGAACCATGTGTGTGAAGACTCAAATCTTTCTCTTGATTTTGAACCTGACTCCCTTCTAGCTTCATTTGGTGCTTTTTGGCTCATGGGTTTTTTTGAGACACATTAAAGAGCCACCCTCTCCATTGCTGCCAAAGACTTTATGGACCTTTACCTTATTCAGTCTTAAACATTTCTGTTTCTAGACTCAAGAGTTCTAGCTTGCTTAGCTATTTTTTATATGGAAGATGATGCTTGGATTCTCCCTGTTGCCCTGTTTGGAACATTTTCAGCTTTACTGTATATTCTTTGAGATGGAGGGAACAAACTGCACCCAGTATTTAAGATGCAGGTACTCAATAGGTTGCACAGAGATGTTCTCTGTTCTATTCTCAATTCCTTTTCCAATAATTGTTTTTCCTTTTTCGACTGCTGTTGAGCATTAAGTTTATGTTTCCATAATCTATCTGTTATGACTTCAAAGTCTCTCTTCCTGAGTAATGCTGTCTGACTCATTGTATATTGGAAATTTGGGTAGTGCATTGGGTTTGCGTGGCAAGGTTGTGGTGGTGGTGGGTGGGCTACAGGGGTGGCTTCTGTGAGAAGCTTCTCTCATGTCTGATAGAGCCAATGCCAGCCGGCTCCAAGATGGACCCACTGCTGGCCAAGGCTGAGACCATCAGTGACAGTGGTAGTGCTGAGATAAGAGTTAAGAAGGGAAAAAACAAACAAACACCAAGGGCAATTGCAGCTGGTGAGATGAGTGAGAAGATGGGAGAGGACCAACTCTGCAGACACCAAGGTCAGTGAAGGAGGGGGAGGAGGTGCTCCAGGTGCTGGAGCAGAGATTCCCCTGCAGCAGCCTGTGGAGAAGACCATGGTGAGGCAGGCCGTTCCCCTGCAGCTGATGGAAGATGATGGTGGAGCAGATATCCACCTGCAGCCCATGGAGCACCCAATGCCAGAGCAGGTGGAGGCACCTGAAGGAAGTTGTGACCCCACGGGAAGCCCACACTGGAGCAGGCTCCTGGCAGGACCTGTGGCCCTATGGAGAGAGGAGCCCACGCTGGAGCAGGTTTGCTGGCAGGACTTGTGACCCCGTGGGGGACCCACGCTGGAGCAGTCTGCTCCTGAAGCACTGCACCCCGTGGAAGGGACCCACGCTGGAGTAGTTTGTGAAGAACTGCAGCCCATGGGAAGGACTCACGTTGGAGAAGTTGGTGGAGGACTGTCTCCTGTGAGAGGGACCCCATGCTGGACCAAGGGCAGAGTGTGAGGAGTCCTCCTGCTGAGGAGGAAGGAGCAGCAGAGACAACGTGTGATGAACTGACCACAACCCCCATTCCCTGTCCCCATGTGCTGCTGGGGGGCAGGAGGTAGAGAAAATTGGAAGTGAAGTTAAGCCTGGGAAGAAGGGAGGAGTGGGGGGAGGCGTTTTAAGATTTGGTTTTATTTCTTGTTACCTCACTCTGATGTGATTGGTAAATAAATTAAATTAATTTTCCTGAATTGAGTCTGTTTTGCCCATGACTGTAATTGGTGAGTGATCTCTCCCTATTCTTATCTTGACCCCTGAGCCTTTTGTTATATTTCCTCTCCCCTGTCCAGCTGAGGAGGAGAGTGACAGAGCAGCTTTGGTGGGCACCTGGCCTCCAGCCAGCCAGGGTCAACCCACCACAGACAGCTTTATTCTCCTGTGCATCCTTTTACATTTATCAATATTGAATTTCCTGTGCTGGTTTATTCCCTAATTATTAAGTCATGTAAGGTCTGTATGTAGTTCTTATGACCCTCACCTTCACTACCCTAAATAGTGAAGTAGCATCAGCAACTTTTGTCACCTTGCTACGCTCCTTTTCTAGCTTTCTTATAAATACAATGAGCAGCACAAGTCCCAGGACAGATCTCTGTGAGCACTATTTACTTCCCTAACTCTTTCAGGTGATTATATCCTATTTTTTGACAAGGTGTCTATCTATGCAAGAACCTTCATTATTTTTTGGTCGGTGCTTAGGTTCTTTAAGCCTTCTGAAAATCCAGATAGATTGTATCAACTGGATTTCTACTGTCCACGTGCTTGTGGGCATAAAAATATGACAATAGTAGCAAACAATGTGATTCTCTTTTACATGAGAAACTATTCTTTTCACCAAATACAACTTTGTTAGTTTAATCACAGTATTACGTTACTAGTTCTGATGCATAGACTTGCTGTGTTTTTTAATGTTCAGAATACAGTGATTTCATAATCCGTGTCTTCACTTTTGGAATACTGGAATTATAAATGGATGCATTTTACTGCTTGAAGAAAGATTTTGATGAAGAACATTAACAGTGTGCTGTTGAGTATGTCATGTTATACAGTAAAAAGATTTGCAAACACATTTGAAGCTTTTCAATAGGCATGATTAGTATTCAAACAAATTAGATTCTTTTTCACCACTGTTTAAGTGTTATATTATTGCTGAGATTATTGACAAAAGGTAAGTGTGTCATCCTGTTGTAGCATCCTTTTTCTTTCCTAATTTGTAGTTGAATATGGCCCAGCAAACTTGAGTGAAAGTAAAAAAAAAAAAAAAAAAGGTAGCTTCAAGTCAGGGTTATGCTCCCCGGTCACCTCCTTTGCTCCGAGTTTGGCATTAGATGGGTATATATAGCCCTATGCAAACAAGGAATTTTGCTAACAATTTCATTTTCTGAGCAAGCTAAGATCCCTGCTCCTTTAATGGCGAGGAGCCCATCATTAAAAATGTAATGCACGTTTTTGTGTAATTAAAAATGGTGCATCTGAGTACTTTTCAAGGTTTTTCCCTTCCCCCAATTCCTTCCTTCCTCCAACACACTTCTGGCATGGGGGTGTGTTGTTTCCTGTAGCAAATATTAAGGGCTGATATGAACAGAAGATATTGTTTTTATCACCTTTCATCTTTTACTATTGAAAACAAATGTTTTCTGCATGATTTTCATTTAAAAAAACAAAAACCCTAACCTACAAATACCATTTAAATTCCTCTCCTGAAAGGTTCCAAGGAATCTGTCTTCTCCAGCTAAGGATCTGAGAATGCATATAATTATACCTAATAATTTCACCACTGTCAGATTAGATTGATTTTAGTCACTTGTGTGCAGATTAGATTCAACTCAGGTGCTCACAGTGAAAGAAAGTGTGTTAATCTGCAGTGACATTCTGTCTCTCCCAATTAGTGAGCTCTAAGAGATGTTAGATAATGCAAGTTTGATGGTGTGAAGCATTTTTGTTCTCCCACAGACTTTAGTAAAGTTAAAGAGTTTTAGGCCTTCAGAGGCAACCATCAGCAATTCAAGCATTGGGCCTTCAAAACAGCATGAAAAACTAATGGAAATTAAGAATATTGCTGACAGATTTAAAGGCTGGGGACAAATAATGGTGTTTAAACAGAGAATTTGAGGGAGATTTAAAAAAAAAAATGCAGTGTAAGCCTGTAGTGTATGCATCTTCATGCAATCAAAATATGTCTTTCAAAATTTTGATTAGCGTATTGACATTTATACTGTGTGTAAGTTTGCATGTGATAGTTTATCTAATGCGACAAAACCTTGTTGTCTGACATGTATGTGTTTCTGTGTAGTGGTGAAGGTCACGCACCTATTTCTTCAAACTGCATGTGGCCAGACCATAATTGTAATTATTTTCAAAGCAATAGTGCATTAGCATTACAGAAGGAAACAGTGAAGGACAAAGTACTGCAAAATGAAGTGCAAATAAATGACATTGCAATGTGTGCATGTCTTCTGATTTGGCAGAATTAATGCTGGCAAGGCTTTGCTGTAGCTCAAAGTATATGTTTATTGCTTAATTATCTCAGTTACTGAATATGCTCATTGCATAATCTGGGGAAGCAGTAATTGAGTCCATTACTGTAGATAAACAATTGCCAATTTATAGTACTTCAGAAAAAAAATCTCGACTGTAAACAGATGTTACAAAATCTAAAATATTGATGCTATCTTACTTTTACCATGATGAAGCTCTGCCAATGCTTGTTGAAAATTGTCAATATTTTCTTTTTATTTCTTGGAGAAAGGAGTCTACTCCAATTTTATTAAAATATTTTTTTCCTTTTGACACTTGCCTTAATTTTTTGGATGAGCTATTCATTTTTGTTTGTTTGTTTAATGTTGGTATTAGCTGATGTCAAGAAAGCAGTTCTCTTTAATAACTTAAGAAGATTGGCTTTTGATTAAATGAGACCGATATGGGATGTAATTTTAACTGATGGAGCAATGATGATTTTGTAGGCGTGTAGGCAGTTTTCAATCTCCTACTTAAAAAGATATAATAGGTTCATCCTATTTCAGGAATGTTTGCATAAATCCCAATTTAGTGTTAAAACAAACGAAAAAACAAACCTGGTAAGAGCTCAGTGCTGATACCAGAAACTAGTTGGAATGGCATGGTGAGATGTAGGGGTTTTCCTGCAGATCATAACCCCTTCTAATTTTTTTGGTTTAATTCCTTATATCTTGCCAGACTGTTAACCCACCTAATCCAAAGCAGCGGTCAGCATCCGCTTTCCCACTTTCATAATGCTCTGATTGCTTAAAGCTGTACCATAGGCTGGAAAGAGGGAATTTTGCTACATTTGAAACAATCCATGTAAGAAATAGGTTTGGTTGGGTGTGGGGTTTTTTTTTTGGTGGGGTGTTTTTTCCTTTATTGGTGATTATGAATTATCCAGTGCTTTAAAATATGTAACTACAAGTGCATCAGCATGGAATACCATCGTCTTTTCTGAATGATTTCTGTTTGGATGAAGCCAGGCCTGGGCTGATTCCTCCTGGAAGCAGAGGAAAACTCTCAATTTACTGTAGCAGGAGCTAGAATTCCTCCAGAAAAAGGAGTTACTTCACATACTAAAGAAGGTTATGTGACTCTAAAATTGGAACTGGGACCTTTAATGTCTTATGAGAATGAAGTTGCAACCTGTATGACAGACTTTCTGTCTTCTAATTGCCCCCTTGCTTTGTTAGCTTACATATCCTCATATTACAATATATGCTATACAGCAGTGATAGATTGGATTTTCATATATATATGAATACAGAGAGATGTAAATATTTATGTAAATGGAAGTTGCATACACAGACACACCTACATATATATATATATAAAGATATAACTTATATATGCATATACAGAAGTGGGTGTGTGAGAGTGAGTATATGTAAAAAGCACTCCAGAGGGCCCTCCTATTGTCATTAAAGTTTTGCTATTGAGTATAGGAAGAGTGAGCACGTGCCTCCTGTTATGCAATTATTTTCCCAGTCTCAGGGGGCAGTTTTGTGTCTTATGTCTGCAAAATGAAACTGATCTCACAAATACTTAGTCCAGAAGTGTTCATTTAATCTTGGAAGTAGTCCCACTGAATTTAATGAGCCCTTAGATGGTAAATTCTTTGGGGCTGTTATTTTCCTTTGTGCCTTATTCAATGGTGAGCACAATTTCCATTAGCTCTTACATTAGCATCTACTGTTACTTACAGCAAAATGCTTTTAGGTTTTGGCTTGAAAATGATAATTCAAACACATAGGCACAAAAACTCTGAGGCAAAAGACAGCAATTAAATTAGAATTATTCCAAAATTACATTTGAAGAATCTGAGCTGGCTTTGTGAAATTGCAAAAGCTATATTTTTTGAGTGCTGCTGCAAGGGTCCTCTGATTTGGCCTTAATTGGAAAAAGAGTCTTACAGCCATTGGGATTTTTTGAGAGAGAAAGGATGGTAGACCTCAGATAGTAAACACTCCAACTTGCTGATCAACACCGATAGTCAAGGTAACTCTGTCTTCTAGGTAGCTGGGAGGAAGCCACAGCTTTTGTGAACACCGATGCTGACAGCCAAAGGTGCCTCGCTGTTACCCACCGGGGTCCTCTGAAATCCATTCCGGTCAACAGCATTCTTCCAAGTGACTGCACCCTGCACCGGCTCTGGATGAGCCTGCCCTTCTGCATGCCTCCCAAACCACGTTCCAAAAATAAGCTTCCTGCAGGCTGGATTTGCTCAGTAGAATTGATGTGGTCTGACTACATATTTATTAATAAGCTATATGTAAAGCACAAGCTCATTTTAGATAATTGGCACTTTTTTTTTTTTGTCCCTTCTCAGATGGTTTCAATCTTTAGTTTTGGAGCAGAGAACAGTTCAACCTTGCCAGCAGAGAATTTCTAAACTTTGTAAATTTATAAACTTTGTAAGCTTTTTGATTTAGTTAGAACAGCATTTCTATTCTGCTGGTGTAAAACAATGTCCCACACTGACCAGAGCTCAGTATGAGGCTTACAGTGCATGACCATATTCTCTTAGCAGCGTGCTTTGAAAGAATTAATGGGAAGTTGTGCATGGTTTTTTAGGTATTTTTATTTTGAGTGTTACCCTGCTAGCCTTTGTTTATTTTCTCTTTTGGGGAAAAAAAGAGAGAGGTAGGGAGGAAGAGGGAGCAGTAATTAATACAAATGTAAGCATTGAAACCAAAGTAGTCTATCATTGTTATGAGAAAATTAGGTGAGATGATTTGTGTATTGGTTTTCACTTTAAAGCTGTGTTTGAAAGACACATTATCTACTGCATTGGTTTTCATTTTAAAAAATGGTCGTCTGGCTCAGCAGTGCTATCAAGAAGTACAATATGTCCCACCTCATTAAGTACCATCTTTTTCTTCTCCATCTGTCTAGAACAGCAGGAAAACTAGTTTTCAAATAGAGAAATAATCAGTTTTGAACATTTCCTTTCTTCACCTCTGTATCTATATTCATCTAAAAATTCAATCAAATTTCCAGGGCAGTACCTCTAGAACAACAATCCTAATAAAGGCGCCATTCAGAACATCAGGGCCTGTTGTTCGGGATGTAGCAAGGTGAGCAATTATGAGAGCCCAAGCAAAAAATATATTGGACACATGAGGGAAGGAAAAATCTTCCTGTTTAATAGGAATATAAACTGTGGTTGATTGACAGCACAGTTAGGAGAAATTTAGAAAGGGAAGCATTTCCTCCTCTGAATATGTGACCAAGAGGTTCATCACTATTTGAGAGTTAGAACTGTAGTGCTTCATGCCTAAAAAGCATGATTTATATGGAAGTAAATAACCGTACCGTATACAAGAGAAGTGCCCTGGAGGTTATTTGATTCATTAGACAGCACTGTTCGGATCAAGGGCCTGATCCACCATAACAAAAGTGCAACTTTGCCAACCAAGCAACTTGCCACCGAGTGGACAGCAGCAAACTGCAGATGCTGGCTTTGCTGTTGCAACAAAGAGAAAAAACAGCTCCAAAAGCCAGGAAGAAAAGGCAACGGCAAAAGCATCAAAACTTTGCCTATGTTATCAGGTAATTGCTTTCATCACTGTTTGGCTTTTGGGAATTCCAGCATTCTTTAGGTTAAAGTGATTCTCCTGATGGGATTCGTATCAATGCCATCTCTTTATTTTTTACAGCAGCCGCGCGGAGGTCCTGCAAGAAATCAATTTTAAGCCTGCATTGTCTTTCTGCAGAGTGCTCCCAAAGACTGAATGAGGGACTCTGATTAAACCTTGTGCTTTCAGAGGCCTCAGATCCTCCTGATACTGTGCAGCTAGTTGGTGTAGTGATACTGAATGAATAGAACAGTGTTCGTTTCAAAAGGTCACTCCTTTGCAAAGTCAGAGAGAGTGGCTATTGGCAGAAGTTGGCTGCACACAAGGCTGAAGTCCCACATCAAAGGCTGGGTAGAAAATTGTATTTTGCAGCTGAGGTAATACCAGAGGATGTGTAACTGTGTGAATTTTGTTTGCAATACAAAAAGCTGTTTTTAAATAGTAAATAAATACAGGTTTAGAAAAAAAGCAAATAAGCTAGCAGAATTTATTCCCTGCATCCTAAAATATTTACATTTTGTTCTATTGTAGACACAAAAGGTAAGAGACACCAGTGTGTAACAAAAGAAACAAGGATCCAAATCAATTGCAGACAACAGATACCAGTTACCGATTTGCCACTAGGTGATGTTTAACAATCTGAGAGTAATGAAAGGAATTTTAACGGAGAATAATTTACTCTGTTCTGGGCTGTGCACGTGCTAAGGATGATGTCATACCCTGAAAGAATAACTATGCAGACCATAGTCTTTCAGCCAGAGAGATTTAACACTTACTTTGCAAGATAGGAGCGTATCTTTGAAGAAATCACTTCTCTCTCTATCCAAAGAAGGATATCTCAAATCATAAAGCAAGTTTTACTGTTAAAACTGGGCTCAACAGTGATATGCTGTAGTGAAAAGTGAGACGCACGTAACTAAATAGGAGCGTGGCTTAATAATGAAGTGCAGGAATGGGAGAGGAGATAAGACCTTGAATCTTCTTGGCACTATGTCCCTGATTTGCTTTGCAAACTCAAACAAGACCCCAGTTTACCTCTCAAAAAGCAGCAGTAACCTTACTTGCGTTACAGGGTCACATGAAGTTTCTATTTAGGGTGTCTCCTGGCCTTGGTGTAACTGTGGCCATTTGTCCAACAAGAATGGGACTGTGAGACAGTTGCATCAGCAAAAGCTGTGAGAACCTCAGGTAAAAAATGTGGTGGATGTACACCATGTTCACTTACCTAAGGCTTGCGCTAACTGAAGTGCCAATGTTCCTGATATTTAATAATACTCAGATCTCATCTAAAGTCAGATAATTAGACGAAGAGCAAGACTTTGTTTGGCTGCAAATGTGCAACTTTAAAACAATATTTTGGAAATGATGATATCGTGCTTACTCTTGACTTCGATGGAAGTGATTAGCCAAGGTGCTGTGGAAATGGCCCAGAATTAGTATGGGGTAACTGAAATGCAGTTTATAACCCCGAGCAGGTACTATTATCTTCCATGCCCACTGCCACACGCTGCGTCTTGCTGTTGACTTTGTCAGACTGACAGGTTCATGCAAAGGTTCAAAAAGGAAACGTCACATTCCTGCACTGTCTTTGACTTTCTTCCATCGTCTCTTTTCCGTAGCAGGCTTCGAGATCCCACTGGGACTTGTGGTATTTGGGCATTGTATTAAGCACTTTGTCTAAGCTCTCTGAAATACCTACTTACTGAGCTCTCTGCTCACACACATCTGCTGCTCACTTACACTGGAAAGTTCCTAGACTTTTCCCTTTTGCATTATGGAAAACCATCTCAGAAATGGCACTCTGGAGAGTTGAACTTTTTTTTTTTTTTTTAAAGACTGGAGGACAAAAAAGGTATGAAAATAGATTTATATAAAATTAAATACATGAATTTAATGCTGCTGTGCTGGTTCTAGACTATATGCTCCGGCTTTTTCTCATCTCTTCCTAAGTGTATAGCTCATTGCTTGTACAGTCTCTGTGCTTGTTATGTTTAATGAAATAATCTTTCTATACTATCCACCTCTGGTAGGATTTCTGAGCATATATCCAAAAAATAATGTGGCTTATTTTTAATCTAATGACCTAATATTGCGGTGAGGCTGGGGGAAGGGGCGGGGAGGTTTCTGTGGCTGTATTGTGCACTAGGGATGAAACATAGCCTTTCTCCTGGATCCACAAGATTACTCTCCAGGTTGAACTATTTCCACTGCATAAAGGAAGAGTTAAAAAATGCAGGCAAGCCACAGGGTGGGAAGGAGAAGCAGATCAACAGTTCAGGCAGATCTTTATTTTGTCTGTTCGAAGCAGTGCTGCTTTGGCTGTGGCAGCTGCTGTAGCTCTAGGGCTGAAACAACAGCTGCCAAGTACTACCTTGAGGTGCTGGATTTTTTTTTTCCTCTAGTCCCTCCATGCTGTGCTCATCCTCAGCTACGACGTACTCTGTTCCAGTGCAGGATTTGGGAATCACGCAATAAGCGTTAAAAGAGCTTCAGACAGAGTGGTTTCATCCACCTTGTCTAAAATCAGTGCAATCCTGAAAGGAAGGCAGTGAGTGTACTAATATCAAAGATCATTGCTATACAGCAAGACAGAAGAAAACTTGTTAGATTGCCCTTATTACTCAAATGTATCCTGGCTAAAATATTTTATACTTGCAAATACTTCAACATTGTAGAAAGATTTAAGAATAAGAACAGAGCTGCAAGAATGTTAGTCAGTTTCATAATACTTGAAAACTGTTAGCAAAGACGTCTGAGTGATGGATCATTCCTTGATTTTACAGAAAAGCCTCTTTACACTTCGGATGAATTATTTGACCCGGCACACATGTCGTCCAGTGGTTCCAGAAATCAAAACCCTATGGAAAATACATTAATTCCTATGGTCTGGGCCAGATCGTAAGGGAGAAACTGAATTAAGATGCAGAGGTGATAGTTGCCTTTTGCTTTTGCCAGCAGCCTGCGTGTCCACAAAGCTCACCTGCAGCAATTAAGAATTGCCAGTACATTCCAATTAAACATACGCTTAAGTGGAAACCTAGCTGAGGATGATCTACAGGATTATTGTCTCTGCAGGTTATAGAAAATAAGTGAACTGCAAATCACCTTGATGTTGAAAAGAGAAACTAAACCCAAGTACAGCTGGAAGCTAAGGAGGTGCCACTATGTGTTTGTAGTGACCCTTGTAATCGTTTCCTGGGTACCCACTTTGGAGTGTGTCAGAGAGAACAGATGAAGCTAGGCAGACCTTTAGTCTGACCCAAACCATCCATTCCTGCAGGAACAGCTCATCTGCAATGTCATTTAGGTAAATCGTAAATGTAATTAAATCATTGAATTGCAGTGGGTGTTGACCATTTAAAACCCTTAATTGGGCAATAAAACTGGAATCTAGGTTCTGGGTAGAGTCCTTTGATGGGAAATAATGTGTGGGAATGCTAATCAATGCACGCTTTAATGTAGGAACAGCAGACTAATGGGAAAACCTACCAAATACTTATTAAGGGCTTGTCCTACCTGAAAAGTAAGCAGTAAGTAGTGTATTTTTACCACATCAATCCACTTCCTTTACCTGCCAGTAATTTCTTCTCATGCTTGTAACTAAAAAGAAATGTTCCTGCTTTCTTCTGCTGCTTGTGCTTCACAAGCCATATATGTAACAAATAGCACTTTTCTAACACGACTGTTTATTAAGTTCCAATCATTGCCTCCGCTAGAAACCTGCTGAAGGCAAACGGACTATTCAGTTGTCACTGAAGGCATAATTTAGTGATGCCGCCTATCTCTATTCAGCCTTTTTATTGTGGTTAATCTATGATGTGTGGAGCAGACGCTACCTTCGTTTTGCCGACCTGTCTGTGGGAAGCCCGCTTCTTCTTCTGTATAGGTAAACAGAGCCTATTTATTGTAGAAGCCATCAAGGTACAAAGTTGAAGCCCTCAGGTGCCACTTTTACACTCCCTTTTCAGAAGGTACCATCCCCTTCAAGTAATTGGTTTCCAAGTGGCCTCTGGCATCCCCTACAAAATTGCCTTGTTTCACATTTGGCAAAAAATTATATTGCTGACCCACTGTGTTAAGAGCGATGGTAAATAGTGAAGGATGGATGGATGGAAGCATTTGGGTGAGAGATCTGTGACAGGCCTTTATGTGAAAACATTTAGTATCAGCACTTGCTTTAATCACTTATTGTTTTTAAGTCAGTGACAAAAACATCCTGCTGAAACAGGAACACTGGGATCCCATCTGCAGGGAGAACAAACGGTGTTAGACAGGCCTTGCTGTCGTGTAGACGCGACGGTGTATCAGGCAAACATATTAGTTGCTAGTTTTACTGTTGTTTTTAAGACTGCTTGAGAAAAGTAGTTTTAACCAGGCTTATGAACTTTCAAATGGCTACATAAAATTATACCTTGTCTTTGTTTATCCATAACATAAAGCTACTCTGGTAAAAATAAAATAGAGACTTCATCTTTTAGAGGTTTACTATACCTTTATGTTGCCCTCAGGTCGCTTCTATTTTTCTTGGGAGAAAACTCATTCATATTTCTTCCAGAATAGGACCAGTCACTTTCACTTTGTAAAGGCTAGGGCTGTTTGTGATAAAACCTCAGTTCTTTTGGTCACACGTATATTTGTAATAGTTGTTCTTCCTTTGTGGTTTAAACATCCACATTTTGTAGTTGTGGATATTCTCACTGGATTCAGTGTTCTGTGATATATTGAAACATGTTGTTGCTGTGACAGAAATATCCTAGAAACACTGGGCTCTTCTTTTTTCCTGTAACAGAACTTAGAAATAAGTATCAAAACAAATTATGACATATGGGAAAACAACAGGCTGTGTAAGAATGATGAATATGCTCCAGGTTTAATGCAGACGGAAATGGAAGCGCTTTCATACCTGCCAAAACCTTTTAACAACGTTTTGAAAACTCGTGTTTACACTCTTTGAAATGTTTATATCTAGAAGCAACCTCCTTCTTTGCAAACTTGGTTTAAATCATCTTGGACCTCTGACAACCAAACTGATGAATATATGGATATGCTCTGATGTTGTCCTAAAGCTTGTTTTCAATAGGAGAGTTAACAGCAGTAAAAATTAAGGACTGGGATTTGAGAAACTAGCTCCTGATGAGGAACTAACACTCTGAAAACGTTAGCCTCCAGTGGTTTGCTCTAGTAGGCCCAAGAGGAAAAGTATAGTACCAGTTAAGATCAACATCGGGGGGCGGGGGGAGAAAGTGCAAGAGTCGCCAACAGCATTCTCTTTTACCAAATACCTTCCTTAAGGATTCGTGGTCTCCTGCAACTCCTGACCCCTCTGTGGTACAATATTGCTGCACAGATGGCAGTAGCACAGTGTGGCGGCTATTCAGCTTGCATGTGGTACTAAATAATTCAGTAATTATTAGGTGGTCAAACTCACATGATATCTGTAGGGTTAGGCTTACCAGGTCCAGTTTTGCTGGTCCAGTCTCACTGTTTTTCTGTCCTTAACTTCCTCCTCAGACAGAGGACAGCGTCCTAGTTCCAGTCCAACACAGGGGAAGAAATGAGGTGGAGGAGACCTGTTCTCCCTCTTAGTCCTCCCCAGCAAAGGAGCAAAGCGAACAAGAGCTCTGCACTCAAGGGCTCAGGGACCATCCATGGGAAGTGAGAGTGCCGGGACCCTTGTACCCTGGGAGATGAGAAGGGGCTCTACCCTCCCCTTGTGGTACCCGCACAGATCCCGCTGTTCCCTCCTCCCACCCTTACAAGTGAGGTGAGATCAGATCAGCTGGGGGGTGGGTGGGATCAGGTTCATGAAAGACAGACAAGTCCTTGTGGTGCTCCCTCTTTCTTACTTGCCATTTGACCCAAAGGCATTTTTATCGTTATCAAGAAAAATTCACCCAGCACAGCTGCAGGTCTCTTGGAGCAAATCGGTGGTATAGGCAAGGAGTATCATGGAATCACAGAAAGGCTTGTATTGGAAGGGACCTCAAAGCTCACCTAGTTCCAACCCCCCTGCCATGGGCAGGGACACTCTCCACTAGGACCAGGTTGCCCACAGAAGATTACCTGCTCCTGTTTGCTTGGTTTGAGCAAACGAGTTTTTCCCACCTTTATTCATTGTGCGTCACTGGAAAAAATAGAGGACATAAAGCGCTTTGTTCTTGCCCAGGCTGGAGGGAAAGAAAGAAGTTGCATTTAATAGACAGAAGTCTTAGACTCTGGAGTAGAAGCCGTGCATGACTACCTCTCAGATGACACTCCAATTCAGGAGAAGCGGTGAAAGGACATCTGTTGGCAAATTGCCTTTTTTGGGTTATTGAGAGCAGCAAGCTGAAAATCAGAAGAGATGAGGATATGTGGGATCCCAGCTGACCATAAGAAATCAAATTGCACTCTTTAAAAGAAAACTGATTACCAGACATATTAAGCTTTAATCTTATTTGCAGTTAGTAGCCCCAAAGAGAATGCTTTGTTGGAGACCTTCCAAGAACAGCGATTGCAGACAGCTTGTAAAACAAAGACAATGCGATGGAAATAATGCAAATACAGTTCAACATTTGCTATAATAAAGTTAGTTTATGACGCCCTTTGTAACAACCTCAACAATAAATGCCAATTTCTTCATTGGCAATTAGCTCTGGTGGGACAAACACTTCCCTGAAGTTGACATGAAGACAGTATTTACATGTTTCTTCCTTTTTACAAAGCGGATTGTATCTGGCATGTAAATATACTTTTTATTTCTTTTAAAAACACCATTTAAATACTGAATGAGTGAAAAATGACTTTTGTCAAGGTACTGCTTGTTTGCATTCAGTTCGAATGGGATACCACTTCAGATTCCAATACAGCGAACTGCCAAACCCTGACACAGTGACCTGCTTCAGCTAGGGAACATTTTCATCCCGGTTCCGCGAGGACTCTTTGCCAAGGCTGCACCTGGCTGCTGTCCTCACCGCACCCAGCCACGCTGTCGACGTGAATTACGGGTACGCGTACCCCGTCTGTGGGATCTGACCCCTGGTGCCTCTGTTTTCCCTGCAGGTAGCCTGAACTTCAGTTCCTCGTCTGCACTGAGCCCGGCAGCTTTGGCAGTGGGCTTGGTCCGTTCCCCTCTCTGCAGCTGTAGGTGGGCCAGACACGCAGGAATCTGCGCCCGTTAGTGCCTGCTGCAGTACAAGCGACATGGGGGTCTCCCTCTGCGCTGTACTAGCTGTTTGCCCCAGACCTGGTATTTTGTGGGGTTCTGGGCACATCAGAGGAGCGGCACAGCTCAGACAAGCAACCAAAGCCAGAAAAATCCTTTTCACCATCAGCCCCCCAGGCATTCTTTAGTATGTAAGTTAGAGCAATTTGAGAGTTTCATGAAATCAGAACGATAGCATTAACTGTAACTACAAGCCATCGCGAAGATTTTTAAAATCTATGTGTTCTCATGACTTGGAGATGTACAATCATTTTACAAAGTTGACTTAGTAGTGCTCTACAATCCATAAACCTGAATCTTGATATACCTCTCTTAATACAAGTGCCATAAACTTAGTAGTTACGGACTGTTTTTGAATGTACACTTACTCCAAAATTACATCTTTTTATCTACATGGTTTAGTGAATTCCTATCACTTCTTAAAGTGCCTTTGGCTGTATCTAGACATCTCACGCTGACTTCTTTTCATGAAATTGATAACATTTTTGCTAAGTGAGTTTCCTGGACTTGTTTGCAATGCAATAGAATAGATAATTGAGGTGTCATAAAGACGTTCCACCAGAGGGATTTGGGATACATCCTACGGCATCATCAATCATAACAGAACAAGTGTTAAGCTGCTTGCATACGATAGATCGGTCTTGCTAAAACTTTTTAGTGTAAATTGAAAACACAGTTTTTTGGCATAGGAAAGCCTGAGATTTCTTATATTATCTGCCTGTGCATACACACGTGTATTCAGTCCCCAGCCTATAGAACGCTAAATGAAGGCAGCTCTATAGTTCTTGCACTGGTGTGCGTTACCTCTGACAGGGAAGCTGCCTGTCGTAGGACACAGTCCCTGATGAATGTATCAGCTGGGCAATACAGCAAAGCTCAAACATGTAAGTTGTTTAAGCACACAAGGAATCCCTTTCAGCTCACTGAAGGTGAACATATGTGCAAGCCCTGCACTGGGCAAAGAATGCCTCCTTGTCCTGCTGTTTATGTGTTGGCTACCTCGGTATTTTTACATGTATGTTTACTCTGTCACCTGACTACAATTTTAAGCATTTTTCAAAATGTTTTTTATTCAAACTATTCCAGTCAACATTAGTCAAAGCCACTTTTAGTCTAATCCTCAGCTTACCCTGGTTAGGTATCTCCGTTAGGTATCTCCTGAGGAATCCATCGTCCACTTTGGACTCTCCCCAGTCAAAAGAACAGGCAGCTGCAGTCTGAGTGCAACCACCGTGCTGCTGCCCTCCCTCTCCTGCTTAAAGAGGCTGGGCCTGAAATACCTTCTTTAACGCTTGCGAAAGTAGGCAAGTATACCACTGTCAAAATATGCAAAATATACAGAGAGCCATTAATGCTCTCTACCTAGCAAACGAAGTACTCATCCTCGACAAATCTGTGGGGCATGGAAGGATTCTGAACTCAATGGTTTTATCTGGAGAAAAAGTATCCCAAATGAACGGCTGGGAAACCTAAATGCCTTTAAAAAAGGCCTAGGTTACTTTTGAGGGAGGCAAGAGAAACACCTGCATGAGTGGCAAAGAGAATTAAAAAAAAAATTAAAAATCAATCTTATGGTTAGAGAAAATAAAAACACTGTAGGGCTAGCAGCAGCTCTAAGCATGTGGTGGGTAAAAGACTAGAACCAGTCAGTGTCTGAACAGAAAGATCTTTAAAGAGAGAAATACATGGAAGCACCAGCAAAATTCCCCACAAAATTGTGGGGCATCAGTATGGCAGTGCTCGGCCTTCACCTAACTTTGTCCTTTGTCTGCACACCTTTTTTTTTTTCTTTCTTTCCCTGTTTAAATTCTGTTTAGAATACAGGGTTTCTGCCAAGGAACTTGTTAAATATGAGCACAGTGTGATTTTGGGGTTCTGTAAACAAATACCTCTTTAGTTATACATTATTTCAGAGACTAAGATTCACTCATCAAGGAAACCCTGTTTTCTTCACTGAAACTTTGCTAGTTAGATTTTTTAAAGAGGGCATACAAACTTTGATCTACAAACTTTAAAAAACCCTGAATTTAAGAGTAGGGAAAGATAAAACACGTCCCAGAATTCAAGTGCCAAAATATATTTTATGGGTTTTTTGAAGTAATTTTCTAGCTGTATTAAATAATCTTAGTACACGAACATTGTTACAGGGCACACGTCGAACATCTTGACGCTGCAACAGACCCCACACCTACGGCCCACTCAGGGGCCGCTGCTGAGGTGGCTTGTTACAGCCCAATGACCCAGTGCCACCTTTCTTGCAACGACGGGGCCTAACATCGCTGCTGGCGCGCGCCATGTTGGCGGTACGCAAGTGACGCCAAAGCCACCCGTGGCCCAGCAAGGAGCTGGGAACTGCTGCTGGTGGTGGTGGCCGCCATCAACAAAGCACGGGAAGGACAATTTGGTAGGTCATGCGGTTCTCGCACGTCCTCGTAGACCAGACCCGCTTTTAAGGCGTACGTTAACAGTGGATGGGCGGGCGGCAGCGCAGCAGGGTGACGCAGGAAAGCACCGCACACCTGCTGCCTCCCTACGAGCCCCGCACCGCCACAGCGAGCCACGCACTAAGGGCCCCGAGTCCCAGGCAGGAAGCCCAGGTGCCGCACGCCCCGCCCCTCAGGGCGGCACGCGGCGCTCCCACCCGCGCCTTTGACTAGTACCGGACAAAACGAGCAGCCGCCCCGCTCCCCGGGGGACAGGCGGGGCCGAGGGCACCGGCCCCCGCCAGCTTCGCTCTGACAGGGAAGGCGGCGGCGGGAACGCAGCCCACCGCCCCGACCCCACGGGCACGCGCGCCCCCTGCACATCCGGGGTA
>VXBL01003789.1:156952-200714 GCA_013400195.1 Aramus guarauna
CGGCCGCCGGCGGGGAAGCCCCCCCCTTAGCCGATCGCCGCTCCCTCCCCACCGGGCAGCCGGAGGAGCGAGGCGGCCCCGTCGCGGTGTCCGCTCGGGGAGCAGCCGCGGGGTGGGACCGGCGGGGGGGACGCGCAGGACACGGGCGCACACAGCCTGCGTGCCGCCTTTTAGCGGCTCCCCGAGTTGCTCCTGGCCGGGGGAAGGGACGAGCGGGAGGGGCGGGGGACGCTCTGGTGCCGCCTCAGGNGAAGAGGCTGGGGGAAGCTAAAGCTCTCATTCCAAGCAGTTGCCTAAAGCCAAATTAGTTTGCATGTGACTTTACCCGTGTTAACACAGGGTTATTACCTCCTTCCAGCCCAAGAAAGCAGAAGTGTGTGTCGTGCTTCCTTCCCCCCTCCCTCCCCCGTTTATAATTAAGTTTATTATTAAGTACGGCCAAGTTTCTTTTGGTCCTACTTGGTTTTAGCAGTCTCTAGCACTTTGTAAACTGACAGGGTGAGATACTGAAATAGAAACTGATTTTTGTGTAGCAGCTGCTGAGAAAACTTTTATGGCGATGAACAGAAGTGAACCAGCCTCTTCTGTTTATATAAATGATGTTGGCACTACATGATCTGTAAATGAACATAGCCAACAGCTGTGCAAACCAAAACTATGTATTTTTATACACTACTACTCTCAACTTAGCTCCTTTGCAGAGGCAGTGAAGATCATGCTACTCTGAACACTTGCAACACCACAGAACTCGTTTTTCTTGTAAATACAAAGGATTGCTTATATTGGAGAAAGCATTTCATTTTCTAGTGCCGGCTTCATCATTTTCTGTGACTTGGAATTTTATCTGTGTCCTCCTGGGATGTTGGCCTTTTTTAAGTGGTATTGCTACCACTTTGAATTTGCATTTGCTGCATTTTTACAGGCTTATCTGTAAAACATGAATGCACATCAGAGATAAATGATTGTCGATAGGGAGATCGTGGCAGCATGGTCATCTTCAGAAAAATGATACAAATGATACCTGGCAAGGACATCACATACAAGCCACCCTTGAGATCAAGGTGATAACGATAACACTTGGACTATTATTGGATGCTGCCTGGCTTTTCAGAATTGTAAGCTGTGTGAATGAGGATGCCTTATTCCTCGTATACTTTGTTCCTGTAGGAATAGGGCAATTCAAAGACACTAATGAAAGTCATGGAAATGTTTTAAAAATACCATGTGACAGTCATTGCATATGCTAGTGGTGAGGTGGTACTGTTTCGCTTTTATAGAAAAATTCCACACCCCCCTCACCCCTCCATCATTTCAAACTGGAGTTAGGAATAAGCTATACAGAGAAAGAATGGAGGTAGTTTGGAATAAATTTCATTGCCAAATTGCTGCTTTAGTGAAATAGCACCCTGCTGTCCTTTCTTTGTTGTGTACATGTTGGTAAAATATGTATTAGCTGTAAACTTGTTAAATATTTTTCTTTATTCTGTCACAGAAAGAGTGTGATGTTTGTCTTTGGGATGAGAACAAAAAGTAGCTCCAGGGACACTCATCTAAAAATAGGATACTTCCAAATACTTAAAGCATTTGCGATTTACATCATGTTTAGTTCAAGAGATTCTTGACAGATTTTGCATTTTATATTTTGTGAATTTTTTTTTTTATTTTTTTTTTCTTTTGTGCACATGATCAGTCTCGGGCTATCCACCTGGCACAAAAGTTTGATTCACAGGACCAAAATGGTATAGTCTCTGGCTCTGCAGTCCTTCTCCAGTCTGTTTCTGTAACCATCTTCTGTGTGGAAGTAACCATCTCTAGATGCAAATTGACCTGCATTGGGAGCCTTCAGTGCTTACAAGGAAAAGGACTGGCCTACGAATTGAAATAGAATTCTTTTTTTTTTTTTTTAATAAGACACATTAAAATGCCTGTTAGCAGTTGGAGGCGTGCTGTTAAGAATGGTGCTGTTTCATACTTATAATCCAATCACTATACCAAGAATTTTGGAGTTCTTTTCTTTGTCTTAAATTATTAACCAAAATCTGGAAGGTCTGTAGTGCGGTCCTTTAGGCCAAGTTATAGTGTATGTTTTGCATTCTAGTGTTGCTCTTCAGAATCTTGACCATTAAAGTTTGTTCAGAAGGTGATGTTTTTGTGTGTGTGTCCCTTGCAGGGCCAACGTGCTGATTTTAGTGTTGAAATTGTGGCAGTGGAGCTTATTTGGAGTTCATCTAGATGAATAGCTTGTGGCAGATATGAGATGTGTTACAGGAGGCAGATGTTGAATACTTCTGTTATGGATGTGTCTTACACCAGTACTTAACAGAAGGAGACTTGGATCCTTAAATGTGATGTTCTTCATCTCGGTCCAGTTCTCTATCCTTTTTTGACTATTGGTAGATTTGTTATTATACAGGTGCACCAGAAATTACTTTGAATATTTAATTATGCATTGCATCAAAAAAGCATACCTCTGAACATAATTTTTGAGGTATAAATTATTTCCCTTCTGTTTATATAGTTTAGTCTACTGATAACTGTGCATTTTTTATGTCCGGCTTTGTGATTCTTTGTATTAACAGTATTAATTTCTAATTCTCTTTATACAAGTTTTTTCAGACACCTAATACTGCAGCAGCCTTTTTTCAGGTAACGATTAATAATGAAGCACCAGTTTTATATGAAGATACCACAGTTTTGCTAGTCCTTACCACTGCTGCTTTTAAATCCTGATACTTTTAATTTTCAACAGCTATGTTGTCATATTGAACAGAGATCTTCCTTGAGTTCCACAGCTTGTAATACTCTTGTTGATACTTGGTCTACTTAATTTAGAATGTTGCTGGCTGTACTAATAACTCCGTCTTTAACTTTCAGTAACACTTCTGCATTTTTTCACACTGAATCTTATCTGGCACTGTATTACCTGTGCATCGTGGTTGATTAGCTCCCAGCTGGTTCCATTTTTGGTCTTCTATACTTGACTAACCTACATAACTGTTAATTTTTCTACTTTCTTTTCCAGATCATTAATTAGCGCCTTTAAATGTTGCTTGCTTTATGGATATTTGTAGCATCCTGCTGTTAACCTTTTGTCGTGTTGAAGTTTGACTACTTATTCATAGTCCAAGCTTCCTGTTTCTTAGCTAGGAATAAAACAAAATACTTGAATTGAAATATAACTGAAATCTGCAAAATATATCTGCAGTGTTGTAATCATGCCTTTTACTCAACTTCTAAGCACTAAATCTATTCTTGAAAGTAGTATTCTAAATTTAACCTCTCCAAATACAATGTTTTAACTGTATGCTTGTCACAAAAGCATTTTGACACCATCTTCCACTATTTCTGGCAAAGCATTTTTCCCCTTTTTACTGTCTTTCTAGCAAGCTTAGTCCATTATGTGAAATCAGCCCATCATAAAATCAATGGAATTGATATACTTTTAGCTAATGTATTAAATAGCTGTCTAACTGCTCTATTATTCACTTTTTGATTGCTTAAATGTGGTTTTACACTGTGAAATATGAAGATTCTTAAGGGGCATTTACTTTCAGCTAAATTAGAAGCTTGTGACTTTGCGCACCACATAAGTATCTTGTGTCTTGCACAAATTGTGTTGTAGTAACTCCCAACTTGTTGAGGCATTCTTACCATCAGGTTCACATAAAGGTCTGGTTATAATCCACTAAAGAGAAATAATTTGTATTCTAAAGCCCTAGTCTATGCAGGTGGTTTGTAGTTTCTTGTTGGAAATATGATTTGAGTTCTTGTGTCTTTGAAGGGCAAATGGAGCTGAGCAGTCAAGGTAGAAAGGTGTGTTTAGCTGATATCCTCAGTTGTCACTCCAAATGTGCTTGGAGAACTGGTCAGTTAAGAAGGTACCTTTGGCAAGGCAGTCTCCCTAGATTGTCTCTTGATGTCACTTACCACCCTTGCTTCTGTGATCCAGGACTTTATCTTCAATCATTAAAACCAAAACAAACAAAAAACCAGAAACAAAAAACACAACTCTTTTTTTGTTTGCTTGTTTGTTTTTTGTTTGTTTGGTGTTTGTTTTTTTTTTTTCTCCCTCTTCTGCTTTTAAGTGCTAGGTGACTATGGTATGGAAGTTGGTTGTGAAGTGGCTTCAAAGCTTTCTTTTTTACCAAAGTATTTGATTTCTGTGGAATTAAAAACTTATCCTCGATAGTCAGAGCTTTGTAATGATGCCTCTTCACTGGAATCGGTGTTCAATGACCACTGCAGCTCTCACTGATAGTTTCAGCTCATGTATTTTTCCTTTATTACCATATCTTTTCCACCATTTGAAAGATATACAGGTAGAGGTATTGAGCGCTATTGTGTTGTGGACTGCTATTCTGCATAATCTGATGGTCCTCAGCGTTTGTGTGTGTTCTCTTCTGAGCAGTTACTGCTAGTGAAGAACAGTGTAAAGCAGCAGTAGTTTGCTGCTGTGGAGGTTCAGATGGTAGGACCAGATGATGTACAGCTGCTGTGAAATTGTTTCCTAGTTAAGGAGGGAAGTGTTTGAAGTGTTTTCATACTTTTTTTTTTTTTTTTTTTCTTGTGCCATGCTGGTATCAACTTTCAGAAACTTTACTCTGTTAGAAAACTTATCCAAAAGATAAGCCAGTTCAGTGTTCTGCTGCCTAGCTGAAAGAGCATTAGCATCCTTTGGAGGCACAATGTGTGAACTGTTCTTTTGTTCCATAAGGTTTGCCTTGCTTTTTAAAACTTTGTCCTGTAAATTGCAATCCAATTTAATATTGTAAATGTTTTGGAAAGCCTACTTTTTTCCACTAGTGCTAATATTGGTTAAGCTGTGCAAGTGATAAAATCTCTAGGATTCTTTTTTTTTGGTGGGACTTCTTACTGTAGGTAAACTCTTAGCATTTTTTGTACAAATAGTATTTCTTTGTAATGGGGTGTGGTACTATTTGCATGTTGAGTTCCAATATTTCTTCATCTAAGAGAATTCCTGATGTGTAAATGAAGTCATATGACAAAATTTGTCATCACAGTTATGCAGAACAATTGAATCGGTGTGATCTTCAACAGCCAAGTTGCCTGTGAAAACTTGTTACAGGCAAGTGAGAGGGTATGTCGTGTTCTTTGACTTTTTTTTTTTTACAGTGCATCAGTATAGATTCCAGATCTTCAGCTGGTGCTTCCCATCAGCCACAGGAATTATCATAATATCACAGTGCATAAATGTCTCCCATTAAGTGGCTTTAGAGGAGACAGGAATACTAGCCTCATTTTACAGGCACAACGTGATGAAGGCCAGAAGAACCTGAACAGCTTGAATCCAAATCTGTTTACTTTTCTATAGCCACCGGTCATCGTTACCTTATCTTTTTCCATGCTATTTAAGCCTGCAGTCTGTATGCTAGTAATGCTTTAGTGCAAATTGTGAATGATAACCAGAATTACACTGAAAATTAAAAAGGAAGTGATAATGCCAGGATTCTTCCAGGGAAAGGGACACAAATTTTTGGAAAAAAAAAAAAAAAAAAAAAAAAAAAAATTTTTTTTTTTTTTGAGGTTTTTGTGAGAAACAAACCAGGGGATGGGAATATTGGTAATGAGTTGGAATCAATTCTCAGTGTATAGAGACAGATTTAGAAGCACTCATAACATATGTGAATGAAGAAGCAGATTGAAAAGCAGAATGAAAAAATGCATCAAATGACCATGGACCTCTTTAAAGAGAAAGAGGTATCTAGTACTGGTCTTCATAAAGTGTCTCCACAACAGTGTTCTAAAATGAGTTTAGATAGAGTGGCCAGGATGAGCAAGGACTAAGACTAAGCATAAAGCTGTCTCCCACCCCAGCCAAAAGTGAGTGACAAGCGTGTGTAATTTCATGTGGTCAGTTCTTAACTATGCTAGGTAAGGCTTTTAAAAAAAGAAAAAAAAAAAAGCAGAAACAACCCACAAGTTCAATAGGCTTCTGAATCTTCAGATGGTCCAGGTGGAAAGTAGTTGTACATGGAAAAAATAGGATTGGTCAGAGTTGTGCTTTCACTATGTGTGACATTCATCAGTTTGATTACTGTTATGAATAATTTAGCATGAAGAATAACCTGGGCTCTTAAGTGCATATCCTGTTCGTGACGTTTCTGCCTTAAACACATTGAAGAAAGAACATTCACTGATGGGGCATTTTTTAAGTATCTTTAAGGACTCATTTAAGTTAAAATTAAACTAATGGATTTATTTAATTTTCAGTTCATTGTGTACTCAAGGTAATTGGAATTGATACACTTTTCAAACACAGTAGTTGAAATCCTAATTCTAGATGCAAAACTCAGCTTTGACTATTTTCTCCAGACAGTACTTCTGGTAAGAAATTACTTCAGTTTCTGCTGATTGGAATACAACTTTGAATGTCCGGTTTGTGAGCTAGTGGCTGTTGTAAAAAAAAGTTAAGGACACATTTCTCCACAACTTTTTAAGATCACTTTGTGGTTTTGAACTCTACTATCTATAGTCTCATGTGAGTGAAGTGAATGTCTCCTATCTTTATCTTTGAAAAATGGTTGAAGACAGCATACCAGAGCAGTCCTGTCCAAAGAGATACTTGGAATAACAGGTACAATTAGAATAGCAAAAAACCCCACCCCTGCAAGCAGTGTGTGGGTTTGTTCACCCCTTTTCCAATATACTCTTGCACTTTTTCTTCAGGCCTACTGATCAGAAGTTTAAGAAATATAGGTACTTAAATTAGTAATAGTAAACCTATTTCATTTCCAGTTTTCAAATTCTGGAGATAGTGCCGACATGTACACATCATACTACAAATATTAAGCTTCCTAAAGTGCACCAGAGGTATTGCAGTTTAAATACATTTATTTGAAATATATATTTCAAGAAAAATGAAAGTTGCCCCTTAAGGCCCTGTGCTTGCAAAGAGAGGTTATAAAATTGAAGTCCTTTTTCAAGCTGACATTTCTAAATATTGATTTTTGCGGTTTGTTTTCCTGAACTGAAAGTCTCAGAAACAGCATGAAAAATACAAAGTTGTTCAGTAACTTTAGGGAGTAGGAAAGTACAGTACCACCTTCAGGAGCCTTAATGCAGATTTAAAAATTATACACTCTTTGTATTTGCTCACAAACTTTGACGGGCCTTCAGGTTCTTACCACAACTTGTGCCTTGCTCCAGTGTTGTTCATGCATTAAAAGGGTTACAGATAGGATAGGAAACTCCAGTAAGTTACACTCGTGTTTGCTTGAGACTCAGCTTTTATCTACGTATCCGTCCTCTTTAAAGAACGGACTGGTAACGTTTTGGAAATGTGGTCTAAGATAGCTGTGGGAAAACAACTCCAAGCTGCTCAGTGGTCCCTTTTCTTCAACTTCTACTGTGGTTTATTTGGGCACTGAAGTGAATAGGGAGAATAATGTGCCAGGAAGGATGCACAGGAATGCTTTATTCTTTGTAAAAGCTCAAGTTCCCTGCTAAAGCAGAACAGAATGGTGCAGCTGCTGCTATGTAAGATGGCATACTCATAAAAAAATGGGGTTTTTTAGCTTCAAATTGGTTTAAACATATGGCATCATGGAGTTTATGAACATTGGACGAAGATGTTTTCAAAGAGTGTAGAACAACATCAGCCTTAAGGACTGTTCCAGCTGTGCAGAGTTCCAGAAGTAAATGGTCAATAATCTAACCTTTCAAACAATTCTGATATGCTGAGAGCTTAAAAAGTATTGGTGTTACAGCTTTAGACAAACTAGTGTTCATTACAGGTTTTACATGCTGTAAAATCTGTATTTGACTTTTGACTGTGAATAGATTCATTGAGTTGCTGGGAGCTGCATTAATATTTCAAGTCTAAAATAATTTGTATGTTTGTAGTTGAAATACTACTTTGTTGGACAAAATGTTAAAGAATGAAGCAAAATTTGGTACTGTGACTGCCCAGTAGCACTAACAGACTCCTGCAGAAAATACTAAACAATCTATCAACTCCTGTGAAAGTGTAGTTGGAAGAAGGATGGCTAAATGCAGTACAGCAGAATCAGAGTTACTCTGACAAAAGCATCTGAAAAATCTTAACTTGTATATTCAAAAGGCATATGGTACAGTTGTTAAGAGTTGAGAGTTTTTTTGGTATTATGAATTCAAGTATTATTTCATAATATTATTCCCAGTATTCTGCTATGGTGTCATCTCATAGAAAGAAAAAGGATGTTTAAAATACATGAACAATTCTGGGACTCTAGTGAGTAACCAGAACTGGTTAAAACACTTCAAAAGTTTAAAGCAACATTCACATTGTGTATGCAGACCCAGTATAAACCTTTTTTCTCTATCAAAATATGCTTGTCAGGCTCTATATCTAATTTTGCACTGCAGTTCTAAATCATAAGAACTTTATATCTGCAGTAGATAATTTAAAAAAATGTAAGGTAACCAATACCCAAAAGAAACCAAGTACTCTTGCATATTGAATTTGTTAAATGTTTAAAAAAGAAGCCCTATAAAACCCAGAAAACAAAGTCCCTTGTTTCTAGAAGTTATTTTCTTTCCTTCCTTTCTCATGTTTCTTTTAGTTACTTTCGGATTTTGCAGAGTTGTCAAATCACATCTTTTTATTTTGTCTTTCCATGTCCAGGAAAACTAATCACTCTTCTGCAACCATTTAATGCTCTAAATGTGCTGTGTGCAAGAAACCAATTGTCCCAATCTCAGCTGTGATCTGATTCACAGAAGTACAATAAGATGTAATTTTCTTGCTTTGGATTATACCAAAGCTTTCTTATGCAGTTTAGGCTATCAGGACTGTCCCTTTTTTCTCCCCCAAATTGTGCTTTCCCAAATACACTAAGAACTTCTTAGGGCGGAAACAATGGGGTTTGTATATTTCATGAGTGTTATGTATATTTGAAAGACATCTAAGGACTCCTGTTAACCACATTTTCCTCTGTTGTTAACTTCGTAAAACAACTCAGCTTCTGCCAGGAAAACAGTGCCTTTTATTTTTTTTATAGCATACCTCATGCTGTATGCACTAGAGTTGAATAGCACGGAGTTGCGGTCACTAGTTTGCAGTAATCTACTAGTTTGGATCACTAGTGTTTTTAAACAAAGAAACCGCAATGGGATGGTTTTGAAAATGAGCAGGCTTTCTTTATTGCCACTTCTATGCAGAAGAGCCCAGACTTAAATAGCATGCAAGTCAGGCAGTGATTTCCAGATGAAGTGTTTGACCTTGGGATCCTCAGAGCTAAATTTCCAACTTTGAGGCTGTAAAAATATTTGATACCAACTTTCTTATAATCAAACCATCTTTTGTAGTGGAGGCTAATGAAATTATGATTCACTACCACTTCCATCTGCGGAGATGAGCTGTACAGTCTATTTCCATGGAGCAGAAACAAGAACAATTTCTCGTTATTCTAAGAGATTGTGTTTGCTTCTGTTATCTGTCACTTGTAACGTGTTAGCTAATTGTAAGTTTAAAAGAGCTTTTATCAATTACTGTTGTAGCATACCAGTTTAACAGTTTTCTATAATTTGTGATTTCTCCATTCTTTCCATTTGCTTGGGTGTGTAATGGGTGGTTGGGTGTATCATTAATTTTTATTTGGAAGGATGTGGTAATGATTCAAGAATGGGAGTGGAGAAATGTATCTGAAAAGTCAAAATAATAGAAATTGCTAGTAATTTGGGTTTTCGATCTCTAGTTTGACACATCTTTGAGACCTGGCTGCCTGAGAGTGAAGCTCAACCTTTTTCAGAAAATCATCACTTTTTTAGTGTAACTTAAGTATTTCAGAAAAAAAATTTACCTCAAAGTCAGCTTACCAAGAATGTTCATTTTACCTTGCTGATCCTTCGAGAGTATTCAGAAAAGGCATGAGGTCTTGTATTTTCCTTTGCATGTGAGTTCTTGACATAATGTAATTCACTAGAGATACTTCAATGTATTTTGAATAACTTAATGAGTTCCTTTATGTTGTAACAATGTATTAAGCCATTACATAAAAGGTAAACTAGGATATGTCAGAAGAGGGAGACAATATTTCTTGAAGACAAAAGGGATGACTGGCATCTTTGAAGCACATTGAAATCTTTTTATGGTCAGGATATATTGAAGAGGAGATGAACACGGTGGCCCAAGTGACAAACACTGAGTTTAAAGTTTTCCAAATCTGAGTCTTCTGGTTTGGAGGAAAGAGGATTAGTTTGGCTCTTTGGTGGCAGCTGGAACTGCTGCTTCTTTAGCATCGTGAAACTTGTTGTAGGCTGAGCAACGCCTTTCAGGCACAAGGAGGAGAAAGTTTAACCAGTCTTATGCAAACAGTTGTTGAAGAATTATTTTCCTTTTCCAAAAGGGATTTGTTTCAGATGGAGGGGAAAAAAAAATGTTTATTTACAAAAGCTTGAATGCTTATGGAGGAGCATTACTGAAAAACCTCCAGTCTTATGAAATCAACTGTATATAGACTAGGGAAATTTTAAGACTTCTATCTTAAAACTCTGTATATGTCTGCAATATCTTTATATCTACTGTAAATGAAGGTTTATGGGCGAAATCCTTTTTTCTATTCAGCTTCAAAAATAAAGCTTAATAGTTGTAAATAAACATATTTTTGTATATGACTGTTTCAGGAGAGAGGAAGGTTAAAGACAAAACTTCAATACACAAAAAGTTTGAAGGACGTTTAGAAAACCTTGAAGGAACTTGCTTTGCCTGCATCTGTATGGATTAAATGTTCAGTCTTAAGTGATGGGAGAGGCATTTCCCTGGCATACCAGCACTGGCTGGGGTTTTGTTCTCTGCCTCCAGTTTGTCTGTTTTATCATCGTATGTCAAATATGGTAACATCGTGCCCTGTGGTAATCCTTGTTGTAAAAGCTAATAGAATTTTTACGTGAATGCTTGCCACAGCCAGGCACCAAAAACTGCTTTGGCAGGAGAGGAAGAGTTGCTTTCTGACACAGTTTGATCTCCTGTTCTGTTCGCCTTCAGTTATCCATTGCTCTTCCCCTGCGCACCCTCCCCCCAGTTTGTAGGCTGTTTTTAGTCACAGTCAATGGGCAAAAGTCCTCAAAATGTTCAGTTGGCACAAGTTTGGAGAAAATTAGTGCTGAGGAGGAAGACGGACAACTCATCAGCTCAACAGTTGCCTATTCTTTTTCTAGCCTGCCAGTTGACCAGTGAGCCATGTTTTTGACTGACCAGATAGCATACCTAAACCTTGGAACAAACCCTAGCATGTGATACCTCTTGCTGATTTGGTAATTAAGAGAGTAGGGAAGATACAATAGTATCATGTGGAGAATGGCTGTTTTGGGAGTGGAGGAATAAGGGAGAGCTAGTAATGGGCAGCAGCAGAAAGGTGTTGAGGTTATTGCTGTTCACTGAAATCTATGGGAGATCAGACCACAAGTTCTGCTTTCCACAAGGCAAGATACCTTGTTTTAGCAAGGGCTACTTGCACATAGACTGTAATTTATTTCTAAACATCAACATTCCAACAGATATTTTTCAGTGTGCTGTTGCACCTACTGCAGCTGGTCCTTTTAAATTATAAAAAAGTAGCCAGCTGCTGCTGCAGGGTGGTGTTTTGGAAGAACATAGTAGTAGGAGTTAAACCACTTTGCTTGCATTAATGAGTAGTTGGTCACGTTTCTTCTACCCAACACAAAGTTTCCACAGTTTGCTTATGAACTTTTCAGTCTGAATTTACTAAATGTATTTTTTTAAAAAGGTAATAGTTTGAAATCTCCTAGAAGAGATAATTAGCTCATAAAGTGCCAATTTGTAAGTATAGTCTCTCCTGTTCTCCTCTTGAAAAACCAAAGAGAACAGGAGAACAGACGGCAGATAAGATGAAGAGAAGATTAATGTACTGTTCATACATGTAAAGTACGTAAGCTAATGTAATTAGGGAGAGTGATGACCTGATTTATTTACTCTTGGAATACCATGAGGAAAAGGAATGAAATAAGCTCAATTCACTGTCTTCATGCTAACATATTCTACACTGAAATTAAACTGGATATTTCACTGCATTGGGAAAACCAAGGCTTTATTCTTAACTGTGGCAGCTACTTGCATACTACCACTTACCAAGGATGGTATGAGAAGATTTATATAGCAACTCTTTGCTTAGACTTTCTTCAAATTCAGTTGTTGGATATTTAGTTATGACCTAGTTTCTTTGGAGGATGTTCTACACTCTAATGTCAAAAAAACTATTAGGAAAGGCTTATTATACTACAAAAAATAGCATAACTGTTTATAATAATATTCTCTCACTTTCCTGAATGAATGCTACTAAATGATATGATTTTAAGGACTTGACTTTTTAAGAAGTGAAATGTTAGCATAGACATATTTTTAACATTGTTGTCATCTATACTTTCACTCCTGCTTTTACCAGAAATATCTGCTTTTTCTACATGTAATATGTAACATTATAAAAACTTTCTGGGCGTTAAAAAAAAAAGATAATCATCAAAAGAATTGGTTGCTTCAAGCCTTGAATAAATGAATAAACCCTGAGAAAAAGTGTAGGTTGTCTTAAGGTGTATTGTAACTATTTTTTCACTTGTTGCTAGTAGTATCTCAATTATGTGTTTATGTTGATCTGCCTAATGGGAATTGCTGTTTTGTTGTTTGGTTTTTTTTTCTTTTAGCATATTAACAAAAATTTGCAAGTTACATGTAATATTATACATTATCGTACACTCAAGCTTCCCTTCATTGTGGTAATGTTCATGGGTCATTAACATTCTTTTCAAAGTGTTATAAGTAAATGAGTGGGTCACAGTATTGAAATACTCTACTGTTTGCTCCTCAGCTTGTAATTATTTCAATAAGTAAGCAAGCTGTAAATGTTCAAAGCCTAGACCTCTGCTTAAAAAATAAAAGAAAATCTGATAATAAGACAATGCTTTCTTGAAGGTTGTTTTGAAAGAAGTAGATTCCCTCAAAAAGCAAATGTTTGAGACAGTAATATTGGGACTGGGTGACGTAAGCGATGTTACCAAGCATCTTTTAATGATTAAAGGTGGTTGGAGGTGAGTCAGAATTAGAGGCTTTGGTAGCATCTGAACAGCTTTTGAAATAAGAACCCTGGTACAAGATCCTGTTGATCAGACTAAAGCTGTGTTCTCCAGCCTTCCCTGGACAGCTGTACTGGGTAATGTGAAGGAAGCAATGACATTCCCCTTTTCCACTTCCTAATTTACTGCCGCTACAAACAGCCTTGGAGAGTCTCCTACTCAATGCTTTGCCCAAAGGATGTGTTGGGGGCTCCAAGTATAGGCAAACAGGAGTTGGGCAACAGTAAACCAGTGGGATATGGGAACAGAAGAGTTGGCAAGAGAGAATAAAATGTAAATGTCTTGCTCTAGAAGATAACAAAAATGTTTAAATGGCTAAATAGTATCTCTCTAGTTCTTTTGTCAAAGAGTGACAGTTAGCTGAAGTAGTAAGAGTTTGCAAATCCAGAACTATTGAGAGAATGTAGAAGTGATGACTGGGGAGCTTCTACCTATTTGCAGGTGAAGGTTTTGACTAACACAATTAGCCTGTCTAGCCTATTTCAGGCAGGAAACAATCAGTTTGACCTTCTTCCTTCCCATCCCTCTTGACTTGGGCATGAGTAAAGAACTTACTCTTGACATAGGACTTAATTTCCTTTTTGTGCTTGCTTGCGCTTTCTGAAAATGGAAACATAAAAATGGGGGGGGGGAGAAGCTTTAAATGCTAGAGATGTTGATATAATTCAGGCAAAAGAGAGTAAGCTATGATTAGCAGGAAAATATCAGTGGGATCTTTGTAAGACATAGCAGGGGTTTATATATCCTGGTAAAATGTAAAGTAGGCATACCATCTTCATGCTTTCATTTACAGCATAGGGCATACCGTTATAGCCCTGGGGTATGTTGGATTAATTGTTGAGGAGGTAGACGAGACAGTTGATGTATTTGGATAAGACATGATGTCTTGAGCAAAAAATTACATGGTAGTCCAAACCAGACAGACAAGATAGTTATATAAGAAGTTAAATTTACATGCTCTCTAAATTCTTGTGGAATTCTTTTACATACGTGTGCTGAAGATAGCACTGAACTTTAAGTCTTTTGCAGACTTTTTTTGCCATATTCATTCTTTATGAGTAAGCAGAATATTGTTATGGTAGGGAAAGTCAAATTGAATTTTCCATTCTGTATATAATTTTTCCATGAATATGGAAGACTGATAAGGCTTTTGCTGAAAGGTTCATATTTAAGTCATCATCATTTTATTTAGAGTTTATTTAGAACTTAGTTTCTGGAACTGTGGAATGCTTTTTGGTGCAAACCTAAGAGCAATGCTGACAAATCAGTGGTTTGAGCCTACTTGGTCTGTATGCTTCTGAGAACACTTCAGTTTGCAAAGCAAATAACTGTTCTCAGCATTTGCTATTCTTTTGAAGCTGATGAAGCACTCGAGCTGCTACTTATAAGTGGGTTCTTATTAATTTTATATCAAAGTAATTTGAAGCTAAATGTTCATGTATCATACCATGGGAATCCAGCTTAGGTATTTTGACAAATGGGTGCTCTTCTGTTTTGGTGGGAGCCTCACAGGGAGGTAATTGCAAGCCCCAAGTTTTCAGTTGCAGAGGAAGGTCTTGGAAATGCTTTTTCAGCTGGCATTGCTTCTCTAGTTTAGCTACTAATGATGAATTGGATTTGAGTCTTTAAAAGACATAGTACATTTCCTAACATGTACGAAAACGTTAGTTGATCCTTTCCACATGAGCCAATATTAAGAAGTGGTTTGTTAAGTGTATGACTTTGTCAAACAGTTGAGCTGAAAGCCGAATGAGTTGGGAGGCTTTGTTATGGCTTATCATGAGGTGTGCAAAAGTGTTGAGAGTTTCCTGCTTGCTTTTCTTTTTTATCGCTTTTTATTTAACTGTATTTTTAAGATACCTTCTTTCATTTTGGTGCTTGCTGAGGTGTTCTATAGTGTAGCATAGTTGTAGCAGATAAACGTTCAGATTTTATTCTTCTGTAAGTCATAGTTCTCTCTATATCCTGACCTTCCTCTCAAAATAGCAAGTACCTAGCCTACTTGTTACACTATTTTATCTTTAGTAACTTTTGTTTTTAGGGATTGACTAGAAACTTAAACATTCTGAATGTTTTCATGTTGCTACCTATCTTCTGGTGTATGGGTTTCTATATGGAAGATTCCTGTTTCATCACTTTCTAGAATAGTCAAACAAGAATTATTCCTCAACCCTGAATCAGCCAGGTGTTCTAGGGAAGTAAGAGTTTATACTGATGTCTTTCCAGTTACTGAAAATGCTAAATGGTTGAATTTATATCTGCATTGCTGATGGCGATTTCCAGTAGTGAAAGTTTCTCGGACCCTGAAGCAGTCTGGCAGGTATCAGATTAATAATCCTTCCCTCATGATGTTATGATGTAATGCACAATGTTCCTGGTCCACAGCAGCTGCTAAAGAGGTGTTTAAATTGCAGTGGAAAACAGATACAGAGTAACTGAAAAACAAACAATTAGAGAAAATAGAAGACACAATTACCATGTAACAGGCCTGTTGAAATTTAGCATAATAACAATGACAAGTCTCAAAATTTAAGAATTGGTTTGTTAGCTTCATGTGCGTGCCAGTCTGCTGCTGCTGCTGAAGTAAACAATCTTTTCCTGGCCATTCTTTCCCTTTCTTAGGCATATATTGTGAAATAGATTGCAAAATTTTCTGGATTGCAGTACATTTCTGTGCTAAATTAGCTCTAACCTGTACCCAAATGTGGTGGTGTAAGAAAGGAGTGTAGGGATAGAAGCAAATGCTTAGGGACTAGGGGATCTTATTATGCATTCCTAGAGCTGCAGTGCTGATTTTCAGTATTGTTGATATTTTAATTTATTTTTACTTGATTTTAGGCATGAGGTATGTGTAAACTGCATACTTTGTTCCCTGTATATCAAAGTATCTTCTGGGTTTGTGCTTGTAAAAAGAAAGGCACTGCAAGCAGCTGACTGGTTCAGCAAATAGTAAACTAAGTGAAATGGTGTTTCTAGGAAGAAACCTCAAGATTTGCAGTGATTCAGGAAACTGTATGCTGGATTGCTGCATTGCCAAAGGCTGCATTAAAACAGGAGTGCTTTTTTTAGAAAAGCTAATTCATTGGTTTATTGTTGCAGTTTCCTCATCCTTGTTATGACAGTGTTAATAGCTCTCAGTGTTCTGTTTCAACTACCTGTGTACTGATTTTACAGAAAGGGACAAGAATTTAGGATTGGTGTTACAAACTGGATCCATTGTTTTGGAAACTGGATAACACTTCCTGTGTTCCTTTGTGGTAAACAAAACTTCCTGAAATAGGGACCATTATCTCACCTGAAGCCAGAAAATGTTTGCCTTACTGTTTTTAGTTAGAAAAATGGAAGAATTTCTTTTTTTTTATTAAAGCGATCTTCCTACTCTTGCAAATGAGAAATAGTCATTTGTCAGTTCAGCCAAATTTCAGATACTGTTGCAAGCAACAGAGCTTTGCCTGGAGGCAGATGAAGATATTTGAAACGAGAATTTCTGTGGGAGGGTTAGTATTTGTGTATGAAGACATATGCTCACTCAGGCAGTTTGTTGTTTTAGGGTACGTATTCTCCTGTTGACACTGACAGACGGTCTTACTGAAATGCTTTAAATCTGGCAGAAGGCAGCAAACCATTGCCTCTTCACTTCTGTTTATTTCCCTCACCACAAAATTTTTGTTTTAAATAGAGCATTAATATTTTCAAAGAACTGAGTCCCCAGGCCAGACGTTTTTCCCGGGGGAGGTTCTACATATTACTTCTGTGCTCTGGGCTAGGTTTTTTCTAAGCATTTGCTTTTATGTGCTGTAAGCTTACTGTTCCCTGAGTTAAAGCCCTCCTAATAAGCAGTGCGTTATTTTGGACTTTGGAGTTATGATACACTTGATCAGCTCTTAAACAGCTGTCTCTAATATTTCCATTATTTACTGGGGGACTAATGTTATAATGTGTGGTAATATAGGGCTTCGTAAAAGCTTGTGGACAAGAATACAATTTTCTCATTTTCCTCTTTGATTAACGAGTGCTAATTACATCTTGCAAGAGGATACTTCTGATTTGATTTGTGAGGTTTTTCATGGTTACATTTTGTGCCTAAGTAAATATATAAACAGCTATTTTTAGCTCTGTATACAGCCATAAATTATTTGGTTTAGAGTAAGGACACTAATATTTGTATTTCTTTCACAATGAAGGTACAGAGCCGAATAGACAGTAGGCTGTCTCTTATGCCAGAGTGCTGGAAGAAATGATTTCTCAGTGTCTAAACAGACATAATTAGATGTGAGGAGCAGTGGTTTTACTTTGGGGACTTTCTACCACTTAGCACTTTGTTTATTATCTTCATGAGAAGATATTATATCATTGAGATCCTTTGTAAATGTTGAGAAGCATTGTGTAAATTTGACGTTTGCTTTTACAAATTTACCGGTTGATTTATTTCAAGTAGTGCCTGTTGTGAATGGCAAGTCTTAGAATCTTGCTTAGATACCTCTTCCTCCTGCTTTTCTCACTTTAAGTAATATGCTGTAGTGCACACTATAATACTGTGTGTGGTCTCCAAAAACAGTGAAGTCTCTGGTTAGAAGTAGAGTAATTGTGTAGTTCCCTTTCCCTACGTTTAGGGACAGAGTTGCTGTAATTTTATTATCCTACAGTTGCCTGTTGCCACTTGTAAACTGATTTCTTGGCCCATGGAAGGTTGAGATTGTGATCTTTTAAGCACCATTAAAGCAGCATATTTGAATGTCAATAATTTTGCATCCCTCCGATAATCTCTGAAGTAATGGAAAATACTTGTAGTTATCTCACTCTCTGTAGTTCCATTAAAAACTCTCAGTGGAAATGGAGAAACTGGGTATGACAATAATTCGGGTACATTTTTTTTTTTCTAAACTGTTTTCCCACACCCTCCCCCTGCAAGCTTTCTTACTGGTTTTGGTTTTCTTTTTATTTCTTTTTATTTTATTGTCACATCAGAAAATGGGAAGTTACACATTATGCAGTTGAGTATTATACCTGAGACTATAGCAGGTAGCTTTCCTGAAGCTCTCTGCTCACTGTTGAAGAAAGCATTGATCGTCATAAGGCATGCAGTTTTATTGAATGTTTATGAGGGCAGCTGTGATTGATTTTTAATGTAGCTATGTATTTAACTATTTTGCATTCATATCAGATAGGATTTTTTTTCCTCAGTAGGTCTGGGAATCTTTACTCTTTTCTGATGAGTCAGGGAAGGCTGGAAAAGGTTAAACAGAAAGCACGGTCTTTCTCAGTTGAAGGGATCCTATGTTTGTTTGTCACTGTTCATGTCACATACACTTTTTCTAGCAAAGAACAGTACTCTGAAAGTGGAAGCTGAGCCATATTCATAACAACTAAGCAAAGAAATCCCCTTTGTGCACATACCTATGCACACGTACACATACACACACCTCCATAGGTAGCTGGGGTTAATGCCAGCTGGTGTACTGGAGGGGGCTGATGATTCTGCCTAATTGCTGCTGTTTGTTTAAAGCTGTTGCCATACTCGCATTTTTTGAAGATGATTACTTGAGCTTGTTACAGTAAGCGATAATTATCTGATGTCTCCTGAGTTCATGTGACTTGTGGTGAAGAGTTGTCAGTGAGGTCCGCAGTAAGTGTTTTGTATACAGGAAATGCATTGTCTGTAATGTCAGGGGTGTGCAGCTACTGCTGGTCCCACCTCAGCTCTCGCAAGCAGAGGGAGAGAAGACAGGACTGGAGTTTGGAGCTATTGTGGAATAGGATAGGAAGGTGGAGACTTTGAGAGGGAAGTACAGTTCAGTCTTGTAAGTTTTCAGTAGCCTATGACAATAGAATATTACTGAAAAACTAAATTGCCCACTCTTTTATAAACAAACAAAACAAACAGAAAACTTGTAGTTGACACTAGATCTTATTTTCTTGACTTCTGAGTTCCTTCATAGTGAATGCTTTGTCCACTGAAGGAGCAGAGAGGTGTCTAATGCATTTTGCACTGTGGCTCACATCCTCCATATGAATCTGTGCTGGTTGCTTTGCATACTTGTGAAACAATGAGGGTAGTGTTTCCTGGTGGCTAGAGAAGGTGCAGAGGGTGTCTGCCAGCCCGCAGCAGGCAACACACAACTCTTTGTTGATAGTCTCACTGAAGGCAAGCATGCCCAGACCATTGATGTTCTATGTTCACACTGAAGTCTGATGTACGTGAATGCTATCAAAATAAACTGGGTTTGTTGATTGCTTTATTAATGTTCTTGAGTCACAATGGTTAAGAAAGACTTCCATCATCTTTACAGACTTGTAGTGCTGCTCCTGATTAGCAAATAATTTGGGTTTTGTCTTTCTGGAGAGCAGTTGTGAAGTTATGAAAGATAGCTTTTATCTTTTTCAAGTTGTGCAATTCTATATAGGTACTGTTTGAATTATGAAAAAGGTATTTCTTGCAGTCCAAAGAGATTTAGTAATGATGGTGAATATGATAGTAGACACTTTACTGTGGAAAGCAGTAGATTGTCTTGTATTTTTTTCTTTTTCTTGTGGTTTCTAGCAGTGTAACACTCTCAGGCAAAGTGAAAATGAGCTTTGCTGTAATCTTCATTTGTGGGGGGGAGAGCGTTTTACAGTTGACTTCTAAAAATAATATTTACTTAAAAAACCTCAACCCTATGGGTTCAATCACTCTTGGTCCCTTTCATACAAGTGTTGGCTTGTGTAGCTTTGAGTCAGTGTCCCCGGAAGGCAGCAGGAGGCCTGTGAGAGGATCTTTGGACTGCGTCGTTTGCGTGGCTGCGCTTGCCAGAATTGTTGCTTGGTTGGTGAACAACCTATTGGTGAAGGCCAAGAAAAGTCAGGGCATATACTTTAGATGTCAGCCTGATCGAAATAACTGTTACCTTGACGATTTTTTGTAAGTTTTGGGCAGATAGTATGATAGCAGTTTGTACTTTACACCTGTTAAACACATACCTGTGTTTATGGTTTTGCTGATTGTATTATAAATGATGCCTGTGAATCTTAATTTTTTCTGACAAATTGGATGGAAGAAAAAAATCTTTGGATTGTCTCCATTAAGAAAGATTTACTCAAATGATTATTTCCCTTACTGTCTTTCTGTATAAGATAAAGCCATGGAGAATTGTGGAATAAAACTGTTGTGGTTTTGTTGTATGCTTTGGGGTTTTGTTATGTATTGTTGGTCACTTCAAGACCAACAGTTAGAAGATGTAGTTTTCTCAGTGTTATAAATCTGTTTTACTCTGGAGTTTCATGACAGGCTAATAATTTTCTCTCGTGCTTTCCTGTTCACTCCCGTGCTCTGACCCCTCTATGTGCAGGGTCATACCACTGGACTAAGCTGGTAGAAAAGTAGCTGACAAAATGGAGTTGGCTACGTACTTTATGGCAGCTGTATGATTTTGTGGGTGTGGTGAGGTGTGTCACCGAATAAACACAAATTGACAGTAGAAACTGGGAAGATAATGCATGACTAAAAATCATAGTCACTTAGGAAGAGTTGAAAGTGGTAAGTGGGATGAAGAGTGACAATTAGGAATAGATATTTCATTGTCCATAAGTAGCTCTGCATAATTGTTGCAGTTATTAATGTTAAATGTGTCAGAAGGAAGTTCTCTGAATAACAGCAATACAAATATTGAGACCGTTCAGTATAGACACATACTTGAATACAAGACAACTATGTTTTGTACTCTACAAACATTGTGGCTGTAAATCTGGTCAGCATATCAGAATGGCTGGCTAAAATTTGCTTAGGTTTAAATAAAAGCTCGGAGTATTGGATTCCCCTGAAAAGTAAAATTTCCAAAACATGTTTCTTCATTGTTAGGTGCTGCTTACAAACGCAAAGGCACCCACTGTGTAGAGAGTCTGCTGCATGTGATGACAGAACACTTAGCTGGTGGTAATGGAGTATAAAACAGTACAGTAAAAATTATTGGCAAGGGAAATCTCTGCCTTGAATCATCCTCATCTGACTTTCATCCTGTGAAATACTTGGAGTTGGTGTGAGAACTTCTTATTAACAGAAGCTTCTTGGATTCCAAATTCCAAAATCTTTGGAGTCTGTAGGCTATTGGTGTGTACAGTTTAAAGCAGAAGTAGTCTTCAGTTTAAATTGCGTAGCAGTGTAACATGGTATGAAGCATTGAAAGCTAATGCCTACTGGTAGCCTTGCTCTAAGTACCCATAACTGCTATGGCAGTAGATGCTTTCTTGGTTTTGTTCACTTAGAATATTCTGTTATTGGTGTCCAGGTCTCCTAACCTGCTCGCCTGTCTGTATCAGCAGTGTGTATAGGTTATTACTTTTTTCTGGGTTACTTAGGTTTTACATCAACAAAATGAAAGGACACAGTGCATCTTCTTCACCTTGGTTCCTTTTGCCTGTTTCTGGCTAAAATGACTTTTCTTTTGAGTTGGAAAAATGAGAAAATCACCAGCTAGTTCTGTGTGTGTACTGTGCCTTAATTTTTGTTCTTGATTGGATATAATGGAAAATTCATCTAGAGTAGAAATGTACTGAAGAGATGTAGTCACAGGTAAGACAGTTCTTTGAACATGCGGTTTAGGGAAGCAAATTTGGAAGCCTTATTGTGAAGATCAGAAATGCATGATCAAGCCAATCTAACTTCCTCTACAACAGGAAGCTTGTGGACTAGAGAAAGCCACATGTGATAATCTTACGGAGCAAGCTGAGGAAACATGGCCTAGATAAAAAAGCTATTTTAGGGTGTGTGTAAAATCATTAGCTTAACAGTAGCCAGAGTTTTATTTTTCAGCAGTTCACTTTCAGCAAGGGAAAGCATATTGTCTGGGATTTTGTGTAATTGTTTCAGCTTATTGTTTGTGTAGTTGTTTCAGCTTATCGTTCTTGTTCATGAACTGGGTAATGAAATAGCATATGGTTATGAAATCTGAAGATGAGGTGTTTGAGAGTAAATGCAGGTACATGAAGCTGGGATAGCAATTCAGAAGTCTTGAATGTTGGAAAGATAGCCTGAAATAATAGGAAGTGATTTAGAAGAATAAATGAAATGCTTTATATTTAGGTCAAAATTCCATAAAAATAAAAGATGGAGAACAATTGTTTAAGTTGTTCCTGCCACCCCACTCCCCACCCTGATCTAGGACAAACGGTGGATTATAAAATGAGAGTTAACAATGCAGCATTGTTCAGAAAGGTGTGTGTATGTATTGGCATGAATCTGGAGGACATGTAGAGTTGAACCTTCTGCTCTGGTCTATATTGTAAGGTTAAAGTACTGTATCAGTTTTGGCCATTGTATTTCAAGAAGAATGTAGGCACAGTTAATTTGCCTCAGGAGGGTAATGGTAATGACCAGCAATTTAGAAAAGAGGGTACGTGCAGAAAGAAAGAATTGGCATTTTTGTAACCCAAAGAAAAGATCAAGGGAAGTGATAAGCTTTTAAGTGTGTGGAAGTTCACTGCAAAAAGGTGAACAACTGCCCTTGGAAGATGTGCCTTGCTTACTAATGGCAACACGGACTCTGTGTGTCCTGCTCTCATTGTTCACTTTTTGCTTGTGTGTTTTATAAGAGTTATTTCTGTCCAGTGTCCAGACAGCACTGAACAAAGAGCATGTCATCTTAGGATTCTTTGAAGAAATACATAAATTAGCAAAATCACTAAAAGATGGATCTTCATCTAACCAGGTAGATGTATAGATAGATACTTCAGTTAAAACTCTCTAGCAGATAGAAGACAACTTGCTCCTAGATTTGCCAGCTACTTAGCCAGTAATGGCCTAGTTTCCCCATCTCTAAAAATGGATCATGTTCTCCACTTCTGTAAGGCACTTGAGTTTTACTGAAGGAAAGTGATATAAAAAAAAAGCTAATTTAACATAAGCAGCACTAATTTTTTCTTCTTGCACATTACAGTGCAATGTGTAGAGCCTAGTCAGATATATCAGAAGTCTGTGTGTTTTACCTTCTTGAAAGCTGTGACTAATTTGCTCTGATAAAGATGATTGGGTCCCTTCAGAATTGTGTCATGATCTCTTAATATCTAATACTTTTCTGAAAGGGAGCAATCATGTGATTTATGTTAGGTCTCCTGCTGGGTATATCTTGGGTCATCTTGTGAATCTGCTTTTCTGGCCCTTTGAAACTTCCCTATTTTTTTCCAAATTGGGTAAAAATTTGTATTATTTCTGGGAGATCCTTAGCCGGTTCTTGTAAAATTCAGACTCTAAGTCACTTCTGTGGCTATAAAACTGCTTACTATTCCTATTCTATCAGTACGCTTTATCAGTATTTTGGCAATCTGTCCTCAAACGGAGAAAAAAAATCAGGAATTGAGACATTTTCCCTTTCTACTTTGATATGCAAAAAAAATAGGAAACTGCTAAGTATTATACTTCACCTGCCTCAGTAATGGCGTAATAATTTGTTTCAGAATATGCAGTTGACAAACATCTCTTCTATCACTGCCCATCTTAGCTTTCCTTACTGTGTATTTCCTCCATACTGTCATATTGTCATAGTATCAGTATCTTAATTTTTTTCCCTCCCTTGTACATAACTCATCTGGACAGGCAATACATAAAGCTAACAGTTGAAACAGGTAAAGTGATAAGCTTGAATAACTTAGTAGGCTCATGTGTAATATGGCAAATACAACACATCAGTTCATAATATATGGCAAACATTACTTAAGTGTAGGCAAGTTACAATTGCATTCCGAATAGAAAAAAATCTACTCTTGTCTGTTAAGATATTTTGTTTACTTTTCAGCTGCATAGTATTTCCTTTAGACATTGCTGTATTAACTGGGTAAAGGAAAAAAGAAAGGAATTCATTCAATATTGCTAAAATTTTAACAGATAACACTTGGAGAGGCTCAGGCATCATTTTTCAGGTGTCACTTTTTTTTTTAGAAGTGAAAAAACATTATTTCTTAAGCATCAGGTCTGTGTTGGTTTAATAACACCTTTTTTTTACAAAAGCTGTCATTATAAATGCTAATGTTTAACTTGTGGGTGAGAGATGAAAGAATATAAAATCCTCTACACCTATAAACTAGCTTATGTATGGGAAAACTTCATCCAAAACACTGATCATCTGGGGAGCTGCTCATGTGAATGTGTGCCGTTGAGGAGGCTGTTTTCTAGCCTTATCAAGAACAATTCATTGTTTGTTATGCTAAGTGTTCATGATTGGATAGAGGGCGACATATATAGAAGTCAAAAATAGATAACTGCTTATTTGGGAGGACAGGCAGTCCTCCCACTGAAATCATATCATCTGAAAGGCTAAAAAATGTTGATGACTTGTTCCACCTCTCCCTTCTACCCTGCATATGTTGTTTTCCTCACAGGCTCAGTTCACTGCCTCTTTTTAGAAGCAGTCTTTTGGCTCCTTCTCCCTTACACAGGATTTTGGATTTTGAAGTCTTAAATGCTGGGAAACTTTCTTCCCCTTCCTCTTCCACCTCAAGCTCTGCCACAATTGAGCCTGGAACTTACTTGAATTTCTGTTGTTCTTCTAGGACAGCCTTAAGACCTTGTGGATGGAAGACCTCTTTTGCTTCTACGTTCATGTCAGAATGGCCTAGGCCAGTCTGTTGCTCTACGGTTCCTACCACAGGCGCTCTACAGCAATGTATTGGGATTTTGCCAACAGTGTTACTGCACCATCCAGATGGCTGTAAACCTGCAGAGGAGGTTAGTACAAAACATGATCCAGGAATTGTTGACACTTTGGTCAGGTCTGTCTGCTTTGGTTGTATTGTAGAGCAAAGGGAGCACTTAGAGTCTGCACGTATGCTACTACTTTGTCGTTGCATATTCCGTATTTTTCTGTTCCATCAGAGTCCTGGTGGACCAGTTCAGTTGTCTGCAGCTATTAAACAGGTATCTGTAAGAATCCCTTGAGGTATTAGCACAAGCATAATTTATTGGTTACTGTGGTTGTCTCTGTGTATTGGAAAGTACAATATCCAGGTGGGTAAAGCATCCCATTTGTAGTTCTCCTAAACTTACCTTTACTATCTCGGTATAATATCACCTTGAAAAGAGTGATCTAGGCCAATGAGCTGGAATTCAAATCAATTTTCCATCCAGCTGAACTAAGAAAGCCTGTTTTTTACGTTCCATGTTTCTACAGTAAACACAATTCCCTTAAAGCATCCTTCTCAGACAAGAGATGACCTATTAAACTGTGTAGTCACTGGCTGCCCACTAAGGTGTTTAACAGCTAAGTTCTTGTCAAGCCTTCTCTCTGTGTGCATCTCCTACTTGCTACTGTTTTTTTAAGCTTAACTGAAACAAGATGGATAACCTAAGTTTAACGGGACAGACGGGCAATGATACGGTATGACAAGTCTGTTTCCTTTGGCAGGAAAGGTTAACCAATTCAGTTGTATTTAGTGTGTTAAATGTCCTTTGCTTGGTATCCTTGGTATTGAGATTTTGTGCCTATTTTTTGCCTTGATTTTTTTTTTCTTTCCTTCAAACCTGTTAGCACCTTCCCTAGGGTTAGTTTTCACAGACCGAGTTCTGAAGAACTCATTGGGCCCAACTTTGAAGTTTAGGTTCGGTGAGGTAAAAAGGGAAAAGCCTGTTTCAGGTCTAAGTGGACCCTTTCCCAGTCAGTTTCAAAAGATCTTAATCTGGCATGTACTGTTACATTCAGTGCTTTAAAAGTATAGCTTGAACAAGCATCATTTTAGGGGAGAGGGAAAAATATATCCAAAATTACTACCTAATACTGTTAAATAATAGTAGAGGCCACTCAGAGTAAAAAGTGTAGGGTCAAAAAAAACCAGAGCAATCTTTTTATTTCTGGATCTACTGCTTATGGCCTCTCAAGCTGTAGCTCCACTGATACTTTTGCTGTAGCCCAGCCATCTCTTCTGTAGTTGTTGACTCTAACTGGGAGTTTAATGAGGTAACAGATTTGATTGGAAATAGCTGCTGTTGGAGGGGATACCTGATGGATTTGCATTCTTTGGTCTGGGTCTGCACTGGGAGACTGATGTGGCTGAAAACCCACAATTGTTCTTGGCTATTTTTCAGTTTTATCTATTCCCTGATTGAGTTTCTTCATTGCTGTGTAAATTTTTGCTGGCAAAGCAGAAGGCTGGCATATTGGAATGTTGAGAGAAGATGCAGTAGCAACTACTTACGCAGTAGTGTGTTGGTGAATCTTTAACCATGGTCTAACCATGTGATACAGCTTCTCAGGCATGTCTACTCTCTTTCGTTGTAGAGATTCCAGTATTTTCAGAAAAGTTACTGAAAAGTAGTTTGAAATGCATTGGAGAACAGAAGTTTGAGAGGCTTTAAAAAGTATCTGATTTAAATTAAAAAAGTGATTGTATTACTCAAATGCTGCAGTCTCCAATTAATGTATAGCTGAATTTGCAAAACAGTTCTATCATATTCCCTTTTTTAATGTTTTCTGACAGATTAATCTTTTTTTATGATGACCTGTTTCTCTCTTGGCTTCTAGTCAGATGTAAATTTTGAATTGTAAAAAAGCTTATGTTGCTACCAGCTTCATACCTTCAAAAATGATGTGTCAATTTAAATACATTAGCTGGTTTTCACAAAGTGCCTGACAACTTCTGGAAGAAAATTGGCAAAGTAATAAGCACCTAAGTATTTGAAGAAACTTAAGTAATTTAGTGAAGTCTAATACGTCTCTGCCATACCTAATGTTCTACTGATTGTTTTCTCTATGCAACTCTGAAGGAAATTGTTCACATCAACCTTACAGGTAACTGGCGGGGGCGGGGAGTGAACTCTCCAGAAGTAATCTTTATGCCCTAAATTACATATCACACCTTCAGATTTCTCCGGACTGCTGTACAGTGCAACAAATAACAAATTCTAAATTTTAGTCACTTTTTTCTCTTACCAATGCAATGCCTCTATCTTGATATGGCTATTTTATTTAAATTTGCCAAACCTTTTTCATATTAGGATGAAAACTTACAAGTTAAGCCAGATGGGAAAACCTTTTTTTGGAATCATTAGCTGTAAGGGTATAGTTTGAAATTTAACATGTTGGTGAATCTGCCATTTTTCTTCTAGAGTATTAAGAAATAAAATCAAGCAACATTTGAAAAGCATTTTTTACACAATGCTGAAAATGTAGCATCTTCCTGTGAAAATGGCTTTGTTTAAAACTTTCCATGATTGAAGTGAAAACTAATTTTTTCAGTTTTATTGATTTTTTTTTTGTTTTTCTAGCAGTTTTTCACAAATGAGCTCAAGACACGATAGGTTTGTTCTTGTTTAAAAAAAGAAGTACAGATTTTTGAAGCAGTTAATAAAACAGAATTGGTGTTTTCTGTAGAACTCAGTGTTTCCATACTACTGCTTTTGATCAAATGTGGACTTGAATGTCAACTTTTTTGTTTTTCAGTGAAGTTGAAAGTTGGAGAGTGCTCAGTGGTTCTCTTTAACCTTTGGAAATCTAACGTGTGCATCCAATCCTGCACAAATGCTTTGATTACAATGACTTGATAGGACTAGCCAAGAGCTTCTTTAAATTTATATCTGCTTGTTTGATGCAGACCTCTTACTTTCTCATTACATTTTCTGTCATTAATAATGGTACACTTTTTATAATGGCATGTCCGGCGTGCAGAAGAAAGTTCATTCTGAAAAAATATAAACCGAAGATGTTCTTTGTCACACTTGGCTGGATTTAAATGCAACATGCTCTTGGTCTCAGTGTTCGTACTTTGTATTTTTCAGTCTCAGCAAACCAAGTTTAACTAGTGGATTTTTTTTGTTGTTGTTTAATTGTTTGGAAGCACTACTCTAGTGAACATGAAAACATTTAAAATATTTACTGTAGTATCAGAGGTGAGTCTAAGAAAAGTCTTAATTGTAGCCAGTGTTTTGTTTGTCTGGAAATACTGGCAAATGAAGTCTTATTTTTTAAATATTTTTTAATCAGGTTATTTAATATATCTGGTTTGGGGAAGGGAGGACAGGACAAAGCTGTTCACAATGAAATTAATAGGCTGGATTTATTGTCCTTTTCAGTTTGGGTTTGGTTGGGTGTTTTTTTTTTTTTGTTTTTTTTTTCTTAGATAGTCTCAGTATTCTGCCATTAAAAGTGATTTTATTCTAGTGGCCGTAGACTGTCTTTTTTGTTTGCCATCAAACTTCTGCCAATCTCTTATGAATATTCAGTTGGGCTTTTTATTTTGTTTGTCTACCAATGTACCTTTTTCATGTATTCATACTTGTAAGGACTGCTAATGTAAAAATGGCTTCATTTATTTGCATTAGGACTGGCGTATGACCTGGGTGGATCCAACTAAGTTCCCTCCCCTCCACTTAATGGCATATGGAAGCTCTGCCTGCCCGTAACTTATAATGAGCTAGGTGTATGTCCATGGTCAATTACAATTTCTATGCTTTGGTCCATCACTTATGATTGCTTTTACAGTTACAGAAAGACATTTGGTGGATAGGTGAATACTGTGTGCTTCAGGTTTTTTGAATCATATGGGCAGCTGTGTATTTCTTAGGTAGGGTCTTATCTTCTCCTCCTCCTTCCTCCTGCTCTTGTTATATATAGTCTTGGTTCCAGTAGCAACAGAAGGTCACTTTTTCATCCTGTCTCTGCTTCACCTCTTACCTTAATTTTTGTTTGTATGGTAGCAACCTAGGAGATGCAGATGTAAGAGCAGTGGGGGAAAGAGAGTGCATCTGCTAGCGTGGAACAGAATTAGTCAGAGCTGCTCCCTGCCTGAGAGTTAAGGATCGTTTTCTTGCTTGAATATCAAAGGGGAAAATGCGGTGAAAAGGAAAAGGAGAGTAGACTTCTGTTGTGAGAATGTCCCAAGATGTCAAATCAGCCTTTGCAACAGTTAAAAACGAACAGTACTGATACTTCTGTAAATTCTCTTGTACTGTTGGGCATCACTGGTGCTTCAGCATACAAACCTCTGTAGCTCACATGAAGTCCAAATTCTAGAGTTTAAGCTCTGGTCCTGTGGAAAAATCAGTACCAGTGCTGAAGATCAAGATGCCATAGGGACAAAGAAAGTATCCAGGACTCTAGTCCTGAAGAAAAGGCATCGCTATATTGAGCTGCTTGCAAACTATTCTAGCAACTTCTCCCTTTCAGTTTCTCCTTTCCTTGTCCAGTCTTGCAAGTAATCCCAAGTTCTAAAGGCTTTACAGAACTCTGCTTTATTAGTCTGCCTATTTAGCTTTTAATCTCACAGTTCTTTTCTTCTCATTTACCTATTCAAAGCAGAACCCAAATACAAACACTGCCTACTTTAGAAATAGACTTTACATGGACAAATTTGAGTCCTTGAAGAAAATCTTATGGTTGTTCCTTTTATACCTTGTGTACATTAGCATGGATTGACAGTGGAAATAACTTAAAAGTATGGTATTTCTCAAGCTTGTGTTCTCTTAGATATCTGGGAAGACAGAAGTAAGAAACTAAATCTAAAGCAAGTAAGTAAAAGTGGGAAAGTGAAGGATGGATGTGAAGAATCTTATCCTTAGCGCAATACTGTGCGTGTTAATTAAGTACAAAACAGTTGTTAGCAGCAGAAGTTACGTGCTGAGCAGACAGCTTTATGATGTGAAAACAGACTTTATGTGGGAATGTATGCTTAAGAGCTATATGGCCTGTCTGTAAATACAGCCATTTGCTTTCTATGTAGAATTTATGTTTGCGTATGGATATGGCAAAGGGGCACGAGTTTCTGTGAGAAACATTGCAATAATTTCATTGTGAAATTGGACAATGCTAGCTTTTCTTTTTTTCCCTCCATATCTGATCAGGCTTTTCTTTTTAGAGAAACAAGCATATGTTCTGATTTTTTGGGGGGATTTTTTTGGGTTTTTTTGGGTGCTAAGTTTTTTTTGATCTGATGTTTTCTCTGTATTTCAAAAAGTTTTAGCCCTGCAAAACCGCTAAGCTAAATTTGGTTAGAATTTTGGTGGTTCTCTATATGTGGTAGAGTATGTGTATGATTTCTAATTTTTTAAACTATCTGCAGTGTCACAGTTAAAGGTTTGGGAAGTACAACTTGTTAACAAAACCTTTGAATTCTTTACCGTTCTTCATTTTAGTTGAGATAACATAACCCACCATGATTATCACCCTTATTTTGTCAAATTATATTTCCTAATTGTTTAAGTCTTCATGTTTAGTCACATGCATTATCCTATTCAGCAGTTTTTAACTTGAAATCTGCCTGTATCTGATTTGTCAGCAAGTTCTGCAGTTACTCTATGCAGAATTCAGCCAGCTTCTCTAGGATAAACACCCTATGGCCCCAGCATGTAACATCAATTTTTCTTTACCTGTATTGTTTTCAAAGCTTTTCTTCTAGAACACTTGAAATTTTTTGAATATTTTCAATATACATTGAAGAGAGAGAAAAAATGTTCTTGGAATGTTTTTTGTATTTCTTCAAATTCCCTTTCTGGATTTTTAATCTACAATACAAAGTTTTCAGGATTAGAGGTTTCTGCAGTTAATCACATAAGGATGGTTGAATCTGTTCACTGCAATTTACCCTATGTTTCCAGAAATCTCCTTTATAATAGTTTTCTAATTAGCTGACTCTGCTTTTCTTTCATTCAAATTCTTGCCCGTTAGTGAGTCATCCTTAATGATGACTATTTGCCTATGTAATTTTCTGCTGTCTTTAAAAGTGTTTGAAGAATTAATGAACAATTTTATTCCACTCTAGCTTTTGGCTTTAGATATATATCTAAAGAATAATCAGAACCTTTATGGATATTTTAGAATGTTTGAGACTTAGCTTGCAAGATTTAACAATTTCTAGCATATGAGAAAGGTTTCAAGAATCGTATCATAGAATGGCCTGGTTTGGAAGGGACCTTAAAGATCATCCAGTTCCAAACCCCCTGCCATGGGCAGGGACACCCTCCACTAGACCAGGTTCCTCAAAGCCACATCCAAGTTGGCCTTGAACACTTCCAGGGAGGTGGCCTCCACAACCTCTCTGGGCAACCTGTTCCAGTGCCTCACAGTGAAGAATTTCTTCTTATAGCCAATCTAAATCTACCCTCCTTCAGCTTAAGGCCACAACCCCATGTCCTGTCACTACATGCCCTTGCAAACAGTCCCTCTCCAGCTTTCCTGTAGGGCCCTCTAGGTACTGGAAGGCTGCTAGAAAGTCTCNCTCTCAAGCCTGTCAAGGTCCCTCTGGGTGACATCTCTTCCCTCCAGCATGTCAACTACACCACACTTGTAGTGTCATTGACACACTTGCTTGGTGTCATTGGCAGACTTGCTGAGGCTGCACTCGATCCCACTGTCTATGTCATGGACAAAGATGTTAAACAGTGCTGGTCCCAATACTGACCCCTGAGGAACACCACTCATCACTAGTCTCCACTTGGGTTGACTGTAACTCTTTGCGACCATCCAACCAATTCCGTATCCACCGAGCGCTCTAATTGAGAGACACGGGTGCTGTGCGGGACAGTATCAAATGCTTTGCACAGGTCCAGGTAGGTGATGTCAATTGCTCTTTCCTTATTCAGCAATGCCGTAACCCCATAGAAGGCCACCAAATTTGTCAGGCATGATTTGCCCTTAGTGAAGCCACGTTGGCTGTCACTGATCACCTCATTTTCCATGTGCCTTAATTCCCTTTTTTGTTCATAGTTGCTTAGGTCTTTGTCTATGAAAAATGTGTAACTAGCTTAGTGACAGTGAATTCTTCTGACTTTTTCAGTAGTCAGAGATTTCTCCTTGAGATTTGTGATTCTTTAATACTGACACTGGAGTTGCTAGTTTTTTCCTCTTCTAACTTCTGTCTTAATAGCAGAATAGAGAGTAAATTCCAACCCCCTTTGTTCATCAGTGTTTTCAAGAAGCATCTGCTTATTTCCTCAAAATGCTTTAAAAGCAAATGCTACCTGATGTTTGTAAATGTGCAGACTGAAGAAAGCACCTTCTGCAGGAAATTCTATTATTTGTCACATCTGTATGAAGAGTGATCTATTGATAAGGATAGTAGTCATTTTAGTTCAGCTGCAGCTGGTAAAAACTGAGTTTGCCATTTGACATTTTAATGCAGAACTTTTTAAAAATTTTGGAAGTAAATTTGATTTTCTGGACTATGTAAAAACATTATAAAGGAAGATGGAAAATCTGAGCATTGAGAACATGGAACAGCTTACTGTGGTTTTACTTCCACATAGTCTAATCTAGTGCATAGGATTTCTTAAAGAAGATTGCTTGCAATAGTAAATCTAATTTTTTTTTCAGCAGGAATTTTAACTTTATAAGAAGTCCTGTCAGCTAGCCTGTTCTACTTATAGCTCATCTTGCACCTGTCAGATGATTTAAAGTAGTCTTTGGAATCTGTGACTTGTTGATTATTAGAGAATCTTGACTGCTTGTGTGCATTTGGTCTCAGTGAACGTATGCCTTCTAAAGCCAAGCGATGCTGCTCTTGCCTAGAAGCCTTCATGCTGTGTCATGTCGCAAGCTTGAGTATCTAAAATATGTGGAGGTGTTTACAGGTTTTTGTTGCAGACAGCAAGTAGTATACTAATATCTCTACTACTGTGACACTGCCCTGTGGTAATATAAGTTTTGGGTAGTTCAACTTTTTATTTCTTAAAAGGGCCTTGAAACTGGCATTTGCCTCTGATAGAGAAGCTAAAATTACTTAGTTTAAAAAAAAAACCAACACAACCCTGTTTCTTCTGAGTAGTGGTGGACTTGGCAAGGTCTGTAGCGCATGTGACAAATTTGTTTTTCTTAAGGAAATGGATGTCTTCATCTAGAACATCTGTCCTGATGTTACCTGAATTTTCCTTTTCCAGTCCTGTAGTTTTGGGGTTGGAAGACCAGCTAGCACAGTTCTTCAGGGGTTTATTAAAGATTGGAGTCAGTTTATGGCTCTGGCTGGCAGGACTGGTGCTATACTGAAAGAGCTAAGTGCTGGGTCACCAACTGTGTATCTTTCAAAAAGAAAAACCAAAGAAAATCCCACCTCAGGCTTCTGAAGGGTAGCAGAAGGCTCAAATAGGTCTTACTGATGGATCTTCAGGCATTAATTATTGCGTATCAGGTATTTATGAGCTTGGTGCATTGCTAGCACTGACATTAAAATCCTCTCTTGCTGCTGTTAATAACAAAAGCTTTTCACTTGTGACTTGCTCATTGTGTTCGTGCTGCCTGTGATACTCACTGATGAAAATACTGTCTGTATTCTCTAGCTGGCTGTTGCTCTAAGTCAAGCACACTCAGTAGCCCTCCCAGAGCGTGTATGTGAAGTAGCTATGGCTTTGAAGAAGAATGTTTGCTCTCTGTCAGCATCTGAGGTGTCAGTAGCCCGATTTAAGACTGCAGTTGTTTCAGGAAAAGAAATAACTGTCTTATCGATTTATAAATGTGCTTTCCTAAAAGGACTGCCTATTCCGTAGCTGTCAGGAGAGGCAGTGTCTGCTGTTTGGTGTAAGGAGGAAAAGGTCTGAATAACCGTGGTTTGAACTTACCTGCAGTACTGTAATATCAAATAACTGAATGCCTGTGCAAAGACTTACTGCTTTTAGTTTCAAAGTACTATATATCTGTGTATTCATTTTGTTACGTGTTGTAATTAAATTGAACTAATGATATACTAATATTTGAAGCAGTACTCTAAGAAGATCTATAGGCTTTTTTGTATAGGATTGGCAATATTAAGTAATGCATGCTGATTGTTCACTTGGCATAATAGAAGTATATTTTAAATCTCAAAGCAGTTGAGAGAATGGAAATGTCTGAAGGATCCCTGAATAAGTCTGTCTATTTTTAGATAATTTTCATTCAACCTGAAGAGCAGACGGAAGAATGAAATTGTTGCCTCAGTCATTTGAAAGCTATTTTAAAGTCATGGAATAGGAGTCTAGTGAATCTCAGTTGTTTGTATGACAGCAGTAGCCTTTGTACTTTCATTTTACTCTTGTTTTCCAAGCTATTGTCTTGAGCTCTCGTAATATTTACAGCGATATTCTGATAAGGAATATTTTGTCTCCCTCCTGGATCAATTTATTCTTTTTCTTGTATAGCAAAAATTGTTGTAAAAAAGAATGTAAATCCAAAATCTGTGGATTAAATTGGTTTTGAACTTTTATTATTTGATTAAAATATTGTTCATGTGGTCCTTTGATACCTTGCCCATTGCAGTTTCTTCCTGCAAGCAAGGTAGGGCTTTCGTAAAGTCAGTCTAAAAAGTATCGGATATGGCTGGGGAAAAGAAGTAACTTAAGAAAGCCTTTCAAAGAGTTTTATTTGAGGAGTTCTGTAAATAATCTTTTATTTTATTCTCAGAAACAATTTATTGGGAGAATTTGTCATTAGGGGAATCCATGAGTGTGGATATTTGTTCTTGTTTTTTTTCCCCCCTCTAAAAGACCAATTATTAAAAACAAAAAAACCCACTCACCCCAAACACTGAGCTGGTATGGAGGAGTTTTATGACAAAGATCTGGCATCTGTGTTTGCTTCTGGAAGCAATTAATTTAGGCCTTTTCATTTGTATTCATTACTTCTCTATGAATTCCAGGCTGGAAGAGTGGGAGTAGAAAGGACCGCTTGGATCACTGTGTCCAGCCCCCTGCAGTGGTCTCTTAGAAATCCACAGGGCTCTGCTTTGAAACATCTTGTTTGCTAAATACCTAGCTCTCCCTCAGCCCTTCCCTTATAAAATACTGATGCATCATACAATTGTTTCTGGTTTTATGTCTAAGGAGAATATTTAAAAGATGCATCCAAAAATCTCATTGGCCTTTTATCCATGACTGGGTGACAGTGGGAGCACACAGTGTCATCCTTATAAGCCTTTGCTTTATTGAAACTCTTCAGCTGATAGCGAAGTTACGTACTCCAATGCATACTCTTGAACTTATTATATTAAATATCATCTTGATTCTATTATTTCAGTCTACAAACTCATCTTTTTCCCAACCTTATCACTTGTTCCTTTTTCACAGCAACAGGTCTCAAGATTGCCCATCTAGATCTAGCACCAAGATTATGAAAGAAAATAGTTGCCAGATTATTGAAGGTGCACTCTTGTCAGCCTACTAATTTTTTTATAAGCCTTTAGACTTCCTTGTAATCATCTTGTTTATCCACATTATTTTTTTTTTATTAATTCTCATCTTCCTCACTTTAAATAACAATTTTCCTTGTGGGACCTATATTTAAAATGGTTTGCACTAGCTGACAGCACTCAGTTACAGATTGAGTGTAATTTACACTATTCTATCAAAATTGTATTGCTTTTTATTCAACTTCTCATCTATTTATATCCCTGATCATTCACTTAGTCTGTTCTAGAAACATTTGCAGCATTTATATACTATCCTGTATTAATTACTACTAACCATATATGTCTGGACAACTTGCAGTCCTTCTGAATGTCCTTGCATTTATGCCTGTTTCGGGTCAGATGTGTAGTAAATTACCAGACTTTTCTGCTATTGCACTTCCAAATTTCGCATGGCAGTTCTTTCTGGGCCCTACAGAAGGGATTATACAGACCATCCTAGTTTTACCAGAGCAGCTAATCTCAGTTGGTTTTATTTCATCTTGGATTTGATAATTTCCATTTCCTTGTCCCTGTTGCAGTTAATTTTCACATATTTCATCTTTCTTAAAGGGACGTAAACTATATTTCTAGTATAATTAACATTTGGGCCATACTAGGTAGTTACTAATCTGCAAATGATCACTTACATTTGAATAGTGCTGATTAGGAAGAGGATCAGGAAGGAAAGTGTAGTAGTGGGAACTGCTTGAAAGTGTTGACCAAATGCTTGTTTGATTTCTTGGAAAATTTTGAGGATATTTAATCAAGATAGTACATGCTGCTTACGAACTCCTTTGAGAAATTGTTAAGCACTCTAATTTGCAAAATGATAAACTGTTTTCAGAAGTTAAATAAATGTAGTTAAGATGTTTCTGAAAAGTATAGGTACCAAAATAGCAATATCTTTTAAATAATTTTCTTGCAGTAACTGAAAGAGCTTGGTTTTGCAAGCATTTCTCCTCAGTTTAGAAATGTCATTTCCTTACTATGCATCTGTAGAATTAGAAATAATCATAAAGGTTTAGAGGTTAAGTAAAGACTACTTAGATAAGTAAATCAGGAGAATCAGAGGTTCAAGTACACAGTGACTTAGTTCCATACAGTTAGAAACAATTTAACAAAATTGTGGATGGCGTATGTACTTGTTCCGTCTCTGGCATTGCTTTTCTATGTGATGTGCCAGACTTTCATATCACAAGAGCTTCTACTTTTGTAAGCATATTTATGCATTCTAATTTATCTGTAGGAAAGCCTTTATGAAGGCTTTCATTACTTCTGCCTTTGTGTACTAAGTTCAGCCTTGTTTTTTCAAGTGTAGTCAGCTACTCATGTTACTGTTTTATTCCTCCTTCATTCCAAGGCCTACCAGTTTTAGAAACATAATTGATAGGTTTTTTAAATGGTCAATTTAAAAAATTGACTTATGAATTGAAAATTCACTTCTGTTGAATTGAAAGTGTAGCCTTCCTGCACAGAGCAAGAAGAGGAGGAGGAAATTGATTTTACTGACCTACATTTCTCAGATTTTTCTGAAGACTAGGTTTGTTTTTAATGAATTGTTCTCATACTGCTCAGACTAGTATGATCCGTTTGCTCTCATCACTTCTTCAGAACTTATTGTAGCTGAATCGTACTGAACAGATGATTTGAATACTGAAACCTTTCAAAATCTGTCAAACAATGCAGCCCAGTGAAGACTACTTCTCCCTGTGTTAACTTCTGAGAAGAGTACTGGCATCCTTGAGCTCATGAATATTTTTCAATTCACCACATGTATTGAGGTATCCGTGAAGAAGACAGAGAATACACCTGTTTTCCACAGGTAATGGGTTGACCCTTTCACATGAATGGGTTTTTTTACATTTGCTTTTTTAACATTGAAACTAGATAACACTTTGTTTATCCGCAACCTAACTTATTACTGATGAGCTGATCGTAATGAGCTGTCTGCAAACAAGCACTAAAAACAATTTAACAGTGTAGGCCAGTAAAAATAAAAAAAGCCACATCGACACAGTAGTTTTGAAACCTGAATCTAGTATTGGCATCACTTCTGTTTTCAACGGGATAGATCTTATTAATAGTTCAGATATATGGAGTTTTGGACAATGCTCATATTGACAATTTGCATTTTTTCATTTTTCAGAAGTTTGCTCAAAAATCCACAAATATGCCTAATATGTTACCTTAGAGTATGCCAGTCTTTTCTCCCCCAATACCAAATAGACTGAGAAGCTAAAAATTCAGTTTTGTGTAGGCCATCAATCTTTCCTTAGATGCTGTTCAGTTAATCACTTTCCATTTGGTTTAAATTGATATTAATAGCTTAGAAATAGCAAATGTTGTGTAAGGATTTTGATGAGCCCATACTTTGTGCCAACTTCTATTTATTCATATGTGAAAGTTTGGAAAACAAACTTTACCTCAGCTTTGTTGAGGTACCCCATCCAGTGTAGAATCCTGATTTAGTTGAATAATGGCAATTAGGTCCTTTAAGTCTGTTAGTCATATTGAAGACTGATCACTAGTATAACCAAAGATGAAGTTGGTCTGAAGATAAAAATGACTGAATTGTCATGCTGAAAAGAGTAAGCATTCTTTCCCATGCCAACTGTGTTGGTAAAAGAGGTGGTAAAGTGAAACAATGCGCTTTACACGAGCAGTAACTTTAAAGATGACCTCTTTCTATAGTGTCAAGCGTATCGTTGATTTTGTGCGTGTGTGTGGAAATCACTTGACCTTCAGAAGTAACAAGACTTGAACGTACCCATTTTTCCTCTTTTCACTTTATTCTTGATAAGTCACAGCCTCTGTTTCTACTCTTTCCAAGGAAGGTGTTTTTAATGCTCTTTTTACTTCTGGTATAAAGGCTTCGTTATCTATTATCCAGTATTCTGAAGGGAGGAAAAATACCTGGTTTTGCAAAAATCTTCAGTTTTATTACATTACTCAGTAGCAAAGGCAATTACTTAAACCTATGTATTTTGGGATTATTGCTGTGGTTACCCGACTTGTTTATAGGTGTAGTTGACTTTCTTTGCTGTAAGGACACACTGCTGATTCATGTTAAAGTTGTTAGCATGCTCTAAAGGTTTCTTTCTGTGTAGCAGCTTCCTACCCTGTTGACACCCAGCCTATATGGATAATATGGTTATTCCATGCTGGGTACAGGGCTTTGTCCTTGCATTTATTGAACTTCTTGAGGTTTTCAACCTGCCTGTTTCAGGGTATTGCCTGCATGCTCCACCCCCAGTTGGGTGTCACCAGCAGTTTTGCTGAGTGTGGATTTGGTCCCATCCCCCAGGTTCTTAGTAAAGACGCTAACCAGTATCAGCTCTAGTTTTGACGTCTGAAAGACACCACTGGTGGATGTCTGTTAGCTGGACTGTGTACTGCTGGTCAAAACCGATAGGCCCTGCTGGTCCAGCTGGCAAACCACCCACCTGGTAGCCCTCTTGTTCAGGTCATGCCTCACTCAGTTTTGACAGAGTACTCTGGAAGACTGTCACAATCCCTGTTAAAGTCAAGGTAAACAACATTCACTGCTTTTTCCCTTGCTCACCAGACAAGTCCTTTCCTTAAAGCAAGCTGCTGGGTTGGTCAAGTATGATGTGCCCTCGATAAGTCTGTACTGTCTGTTCCCAGTAGCTTGCTTGCTTATTTATTTATTTCAATTGCGTGTGTGTATGTAGATTCCAGGAAGATTTGTTTCATAATCTTTGCAAGGGCTTAAATGAGACTGACTAGCAGTTGGTTTTCCACATCCTCCTTTTCCTTCTTGATGATAGCTTTTTTTCCTAGTCCTGAGGCAAGTCTCTGGTTCACCATGACCTTTCAGAGATGAGAGAGAATGACCTGGCAATAAGATCAGCGTGCTCCTTCAGCATCCTCAGATGCCTCCTGTCTGGTGCCATGGAATTGCTCATGTCGAAGTGGCTTGAGATCCCTGACTGTGTACTGCCTGTGAAGTTTCACTTCCACATACAGTGACTTGAGGTTCACAGTCAGGGGCTACCTGAAGCAGGGGTGAGGACTTGTTGTATAATAGCTGATGAATAGACCTGCAGCACTGGTGGTGTACTGTGGCAGGCAGTTGCCTTCCATAACTACACGTTGTGGGGAATACCTTCCTTTTGTTTTTTAACCTCTTGCTGCTAAATTCACTTGATTACTCCTACTACTTGTATTGGCAGAAACAAGCAACAGTTTTTCTTGACCATCTCCATGCAGCTTTTGATTTTATAGACTTGCCAGCTGATTTAGATTACATCTTTTCCAGCCAGGAAGAATGCTGCTCTCTTCACTTACACCTTATAATGAAGCTATTTCTTGTTGTCTTCATCCTTTTGCCCTTCTTGCTTGTCCTTTCTAATCCTTCTATATCCTTTTTGAAATGGCAAGGCTGAATGTTCATACACTGCTCAAGATGAGAAAGCAGATACTGTGTAATGGCATAGTGATGGTTTGTTTTCTGTTCTTCTCTTAGTAGTCTAGTAAGAAATTGTTTTTCTTTCACTGCTGCTGATCACCCAGCTGATGGTTTTATAGAGCTTTCTAGTGCAAATCCAAGATTCAGAGTTCAGGCCCATCCTTGTGTCTACTTTAAAAAAAAACAACAATAACAACAACAAAAAAAAAAAACAACAATAACAACAACAAAAAAAAAAAACAACAATAACAACAACAAAAAAAAAAAACAACAATAACAACAACAAAAAAAAAAAAAAACCAACAAAAACCCCAAAACCCCACCAAAAAAACCCAACACCAAAAACCCAACCAAAAACCCCAAACATACAACATCTAGGATTTTTTTCCTTCACTTAATGTTGTCATTTTGCCTGCTATATTATCATCAAGTTGTTAATTACAGATAGTTTTGTAGTTCTTCATTTTATATAGTCATCCCTGTATAACAAAATGATATAGGTGCAAACTGAGATTATCCCAAACAGAAGTCTTTCCTGGCATTTGATATGCACCTATGCAGGAATTAGAGGGATATACATCCTTCTAGTCATGCACAGGTGGAAGGCTATGGGCTTCTGCGTTGCTATATCACTTAAATGTGTAGGGATGCATGGAGACATTAATGTCTCTGCTGCCAGTAAGAAGAAATAAGCTGTATTTAGAAGAGGGATGTTGCAGTAATTTCCCTCAGTAAGGGGGGGGGGAAGGCAGGAATCAAGTTATGATGGTGAAATACTGAAGGAAGGGTAGTCTTAATGATACAGGGTTTTCTGTGAGTTTTTTGCGTAATCATGGCTTATGATTAAAGTTCTCATTTCCAATAAATTCTTCAGTTTAGTCTGAAAGCATGTAAAAGAAACTGTGTGTATGTCAATTTTAAAATTCTAGTGTGTTTTTGAAGTCTTATTTTCCATTTATTTTGTAAGTATCTGCAATTCTGGTTTTAACTAGTAAGCAATTCCCACTGGGAAATACTTCAGGAGTACTTTGTGTTGAAACATGTCAGTATTGGTGGGGAACCTGTTAGTTTAAAAAGAATAAAAACCCTAATCATATTTTAGTGTAAGTGAACAAGCCCAAAGCTGTTCTTGATTCAGCCCTACCCTAATGTCAGTCATGGCTATATGCAGTCCTTGTAACAAAATTTGCTTGTAATTTAAGTAGGACAGAAGTAAATTTCAAAGCTTGGCGTTCTAAAATTTTAATGTATATATGTTGGAAAATGTATAAAAGCTTGGTCTATAATCAAGCATTAAACTATTAAAGCCACTTGAAGCATCAAAATTATTAATTGATACCTTTAGCTTTAAATGCCTAGTGAGTGATTACAGCGGCTTGTGCTAGTTTCTTCACTTTGCCTTTTGTTTAACTTTACCAAAAGGAATGTTTATTTTTGGTTTGCTGAAAGCAAAGCATTTGTCTTTGTGATGAAGGCGTGATGTGCCATTGGACTCTCTGTAAAATACAGGCGGTTTATGGACTTGCATTCCTAGTGATGGGCCTGTTAATAGACGCTGTTCCCTTAATCTTGTTGGAGTGCATAGAGCATTCATTTTGACACATAAAGCATTTGGTAATTAAATTGTTACCTTTAAAATGCAGTTAAAATTTTTGCTTTTAGCTGCTGTCCTCAGGTAACTTTTTGTGACTTTTTCTTTTTTTTCCTTTTTTCCCCCCAGATATAGAACGTGGTGTCTCAAACTGGATTGAAGCAACCTGTTGATATTTTTATTTATACTTTTTTTATTTTTGTATTTGACTTGAAGTGCCATGAAAAAATTTGCATATTGCAAGGTGGTCCTTGCCACCTCTTTGGTTTGGGTCCTTCTGGATATGTTTCTATTGCTGTACTTCAGTGAATGCAACAAATGTGATGAGAAAAAAGAACGAGGCCTTCCTGCTGGAGATGGTAAGTTTTCTGCCTAAGTAATCTTTAAACTATGCTCATTTAAAATTGCACTCCTTTTAAACATTTAATTCCCCCCACCCCCCCAAAAAAAAAAGTTAGTATTGCATCAGCATTAAGGTGTGGCAGAATGTTCAATGTTTCTTTGAATGACTAGGGTGTAAGCACATTGCCTGGGATATATGTTGCAGACTTAAATGCTTGCTTAAGTTACAGAATCTTAAGCACTAATGTATATGGAAAAATAACAAAACTACACAACAAGCAGTTCAGGAATGTAGGCTATGTTAATATAGTCTAAAGCATGTTCTAAATTTCCACCAGTGAGGAAGCAAAGGTACTGTTAACTTCACTGGACTTGGTGGTAAAACAAACCAAACCAACAACCAACCTTACTTCTCCACCTGCCCCTGCAAAAACCCAAAACCAAACAAAAAAACCCCCCAAACGAAGCAAAAATTTGGCCAGTGACTATAACAGTAAGGGACCATGAATATTGTAATGAAAATAAATAGAATAAACCTGGCTGCAAAAGTGACAAATATGAGGAGAATGTGTCTCTTGCGCTCTCTCTTTGTGTGTGTGTGTAGTCTTAGTTTTTTGGATATCAGTTAGATGAGCTGAGTGGTTTTTTTGAAAGTCAGTACTATTCATGTTGCCAACTTTTTTTTTAGGGAGGTCATCATAGTTGATCACATTTGGAAAAAGGGTTGGTGCAGGGAGTATTCAACCGTGCAACGTCTTGGCACAGGCATTTAGAACTGCAGACAGCTGCTGCTTCCACTTCATTTGTGAAACATCTAATTTTGTAGTATGGTGTCTCTCCCACCTGAAAGGCGGTGTCTGTCTGTTTCACTGCTGCTATGGGAAACTTATGGAGTGGTGATCAATGTTAAGTCCGATCAGCCAAATGTATTCAAGATTGATTAATGCTTTCTGTCACAAAAAACTTTTTCACCTGTTGACGTCTGGTTTGGACAACTTTGACATCCCTGGGAAATCTTCTGAAATGTTTTAAGAATAGTGTTGCTTTTTTACAGAATAACACTGGGCAGATGTTTAGGAAATGTTAGTTTTGTTTTGTTGTGTCATTTCCCCCTCTCCTGATGAAAACAGGCTGATAAATCTCTACAGAGAACAACAATGTATAGGAATATAGAATTTCTGTGCATCGTACATCTGAATGGTTGTTGGTTGTTTCCACAACTGCAGGTAAACATTTTAGAGAGGTTCTGCTTCACCTGAGTTTTGCAGAAGGGACTTAAATGTTCAGTTGCTTGCATTTCATCTCTTGGGTTTCTTTTTCAATAAGCAGAAAAGAAAGTGATGAGAAAATGAATTAGGATTATGTAGAAAGTATAGAAAGTATGTCTTTTATAGGAACGCAGTCTTCCCCCCCCCTCCCCCCCCCGAAACTGGGAAATTTTCTTGAGGATAAGATGACTAATATTGCATTAAGGAATGTATCCACTTTTTGGATTCCCACAAAGCTTTTACACGATATGACACAGATAACTTACGCAAGGCTTCTTTAGAGCTGTCTTGCAAACAGTTGTTTGGTTTTGGTTTGTTGTTTTTTTGGTTTTTTTTGCTGTTGGCAAAGAGCAATTGAAGTCAATATATAGCAAACTTGATTTGAAATATTGATGAGGTTGAAAGTTCAGATGACTTTATGTGTAAAGTCATTGGGGGATCCTTCAGGTGAGGGGAAAATTTGCAGTTTCTAAAGAGTGGTATTATGATTCTTCCTATGCAATGTTAGTTTTACTTAGTTAGGCCAGTCTTCAGTCTGGCCTTTCCCTAACCTGTGTGTGTTAAAATCCCTGATATCTTTTTAGTATCTTATTGACTTGTAAACAAACCAACCAACCTCAAACCGATCAACAAGATAAAGCTTTGGGTATAGTTTTGTACATTTTTCTTGTTCTTTTAAACAGCTGACTTGTTGTAAGGTATGTGAAGAAATATGTCTGCTAGAAACCATGGTTGTAGTTGACAGTGTGACATTTCCTTTTAACCTAGTTGCATACCTGATCTTAGATGTTCTTACTTGTTCCTGTAGTTTGCTGATGTGGAATCTGTGGTGGATTTATTCCCAGTCATAATACCTAGAATATCCTCAGATAACATTGAGGCTATTTTTTCTGTGAAGCTTTTATCAAAATCTGCTTTTCCACTTCACTTCCCCCCCCCCCCCAATTCCTTTCCATAATTTAT
>VXBL01003789.1:200733-235846 GCA_013400195.1 Aramus guarauna
CATTTCCATAATTTAGTTTTCTTGATTCAGCACAAATTATGTAAGTGTTCTGAATTTAATAGTCTCTCTGTCCATGTCACTCTGGTATATAGCTTCTCTTTGCAATTTGTAGAATTCCATGGCATTTAATGAACCTACTCGACATACGAGTAAATTTTTCTGAAGAGTTTGTAAGTTTATTTTAGGCAGTGCTTGCCTAGTTGGAAAAATTAGTCTTTAGATATTTCACCAGGAGCAAAGGGTTTTGAGGATAATTTTGGACAGTTCAGGCTTTCATGAAGTTGGAAGGGCGTTTGTCCTGGCTGATATTGCTTCTCTTTCTTCTCTCCACCGTGACCACTCCAGAGAGGGCGGGGAGTAGGTCAGGGGGAAGCTCTCTCCAGTGCTCAGCTCTGAGGTTGTCTCATCTATTCTGAGCTACCCAGCTAACCTGGATGGTGGACAACCCTTGCCCAAACTGTCACAGCTGTTCTTTCTATTGGCACATGTTCTGGGTGGTGGTTCCCTTTTTGTAATCGCTGATTGTGCATCAGTCAAATTCACAAAGAGTAATAGCTGATAATGGAAGGCCGTTGCTGTAAGTTTAAAGGTTGTTAAGAGTTGGAAGGAAAATCACTGAACCTTAGTAAGCATCATCCATGTTATGTGGTAGTTTTTTCCAAGCCTGAAATTCATAGGCTATCTACTTGAGCAGTATCATTTCCAGATGGAGATTTGGCACTACAATTTAGATTTCACAGCCTGAAATAGAACTTATTGATAAGTGTAAACAAGTTCTAGACTTAGAGTTCAAACCATTCTCTTAAGAGTACAAAAAGGGACCATTCCTGTAAACAAAAAAGGGCCAGATAGTACTGTGGTTTTACTAATAAAGATTTTTTTTTTTTGTAACTCAGTCTTATTTCTGTAAGAATCCTGTATGTCAGCTCTAAGGTCTTGACTTAAATGAGCATCAAATGAGTCCTTCCTTACCCCCAGTTACAGGCTTCTTAAAGGTGAGGCTGCAAAGGAATTTCCAGCTTTGGCATTTGATGCAGGTTCTGAATTTCCAAACTCATCCTTTTTACACTCCACCCCATCCCCCCCATCTTTTTTCCTCAAGGGGCATTCCACTTGTGTAACGATTAGAAGCCCTGCAAAAAATAATAATAATTCTTTCAGACTTAGGATTGGTATTACAAGAGTCTTGTGATCTCAGCTACTTGCTATTTACACTCTTTTATTGGGGCAATGACAGATTTAAACTAGGACCAGTCATTTTTGTCAAGTGCCAGTCAAGGCCTTGTGCTCTGAATTTTGAGCTCTTTGGTAAGGATAGAATATCTGAAGTTGTGAGTTGGTTCTGAATATTTTCATCTGCATATAAATTTCTGAGTGAGGAGGTTCAAGATACATAAGACACAGATTTACAGGAACTGTTCATCATTAATTAGTCTTGTTCTGTTAAAGCTGAGGTGTGTCTAAGACAAAACTTCTCTGAATTTTTACCTGTCCACAACAGCTTTCTTGTAACTGCGGTGGTTCTTTCAAAGATGACTGGACTTGGTGTTTTGGTCAGTTAACCATAGTTGTGGCCCCTAAAGACATGTCAGAGGAGAATCCATCCCTTTTTCTGGCTTTAGATGATCTTAGATCATGAAGTATCTGGTTTTCATCAGGCATATTGCCCGGTAAAAAGGAATTTGTAGTCCATAGACATAAAGAGTTCCTGATTTTTAATGAAGATCTGGAAGGTATCAAGCCCTCTTTGAAACTAATGGTTTACTGATACAAATGAGAAATGTCTGGAAACACATTACTAGATTTCCCATCAGATCAGGTGGTGATTAAGTCATTTATTTTTCTCTGAAACTTGTAGCTGTAAATTAAATTTCTGTTTGTTGGAAGTATGCCATCAGTATGCGTCTACAGTCCTTCAAAGGAAACATTTTATTTCATAGTTAACTTACAAAAGAGCACTGTGGTTTGAATTTTTAACAATGTATATTAGTCATTTTCAGAGAATGTTTTTGGTTTGTGTTTATATGAAAACTACATGCTTTTGTGGGAAAACAGACTACTGTAAATGCAGAAATCTGAGAGAAGATGCCTAACATCTCTGTGGTTGCACATCAAGCTTGCCTGTCTTTGCATTTAGTGAGTTCCGTAAAATATCTCTGGATCTAGTTAGCTGTTGCTGGATTTCTCTGCTGGAGAAAGAAGTACTTCATTTAGGTAAAATGTGTAATCAAGTAGTATATATTTGCTATTGAAATTTAAAAATTCAACTGGTGAATTTGTGGAATTGTACACCTGGTTCCAACTCACTGATGTGCTCAACTGACATCTAACAGCAAGATCTTCAAAGTTGAAAGATGAATTTTCAGTTAATTTAACTATTCAGTTTAACTGGTTTAATCAAGGTTAAGAAAAAACTAGAAGTATAAATGAGACAGGAAATTATTTTTTTCTTTTAAATAGCAAATATGGTAGCATAAGACATTCAGTCTTGAGAATAAAGAAAAACATAGTGAATTTTTTTTGACATATAAATATATTCTGATAGCTTTTGTTTAATCATTTTAGGTACCTATATACTCATTGCTATACACTTAATAAAAATAGTTATGATAGCTTATGTAATAAACCCAAGCTGAATATATAAAATTAAGCCCAAATAATTGCCTTATTGTATACCATAATTTTACATTGATTACCCCCCCCCAAAAAGCACAAATTTTATTTTAAAAGGTTATGGAATTGCAAGTGAGCAAATCTGGTGAGGTTCAACTGTACTTTCTTAGGAGGCAAAGATGCAAAGCAAACTGCTTGCTCATTTTAGCCCATGGTTAAAACAAGTGCCTAAATTGGTCTGCTTAGGATCTGCATGGACTTACTTATTCTATAAATTTTTAGTGTATGAGTGGCCGGCTGGCAGCTCCTAGTATTATATGGCTCAACTTGCAGTCAAGGGGAGTTTGGTAAAAAGAAAACATCTCTGTGGTGGGAGGATTTTCTCCGCTAAATGTTACTGGGGTAATGCAACTAGTGCAGTTGCTTCAGGTACTTGAAAATGAAAGTTTCTCAAGGAAGACATTGTGCTTGTAACCAATTACTGCTGTCTGCAAACTAGCAAAATGTTTCAGTTCTTAGTATTCATTGTAAGTCTTAGTGTTTCAGCAAAGATGGAAGGCTGGGGCTTTTTAAAAATTTTTATATTTTTATTCTTTACATGGCTATTTGCTCTTCGCATCAGCTTTAATTACACTGTACTGTCCTAGATGCAAATTAAAGTTCATTTGAAGCTAGGCTTATACTGAGGGCTTTGGTGCCTTTATTTTAAAATACTTTCTGTTCCTCTGTTTAGATCTTAAATTACTATTTTTTTAATTAAAATTTGTATTGCATTTGTAAAGTAGTGATATATTTCAGATTCAGTATTCAAGCATTTAAAAACCTTCAGCTCAGGAGAACAGTAACTGGGTATTTTGTGAAGAAAATTAACCTAGAGTTTTTTTTAATCTTTTGATTTTTCACTTATTTTCTTTAAAACAAACCCAAATAATTCAAGAGTCTGGATTCCTTTCTCTTTCCTTTCTCCTTCATCAGTTCAATTAGATATTTGATATTTAAGATTTCTTTGGTTTAATCATGTCAAGTGTTACTGTTTCTGTTTCGAGTACTAATGTTAAACTTCAAAATGTAATTATGGTCACTAAAAATAATGTTAGTAAAACCAAGATAAATTATTTCTAAACTGTAAATGCCAATGTCTGTCAAAATAAAAATGTGGGTTAAAATGTAAAGCTATGATTTTACTTTAATCTTTACTAAAATCCCTGTAAAGGAAAATTCAGCTTTTGCTGAAAAGCTTGTGTGTGGAAGAACAATTTAGGATAGAAATATCTGTTGTTCCAGAACTTTAACAGTAAAGTCACTTAGGACATGATGATGGATAGATATAAACCTTTACTGTTTTTTTTCAAATTAATTGCAGTGTCTGAGTAGCACTTAACTACTTTTGTTAAAGTCCCAAGTATGAAGATTTGTTTTCACTTCCAAAACTTGTTGGTTTTAGAACTCTATTTTAAACAGGAACACTCCTACAGTGTAAAATATAAACAAACAAAAGCAAGCATAAAAGTGGTTACCAACATTTTATTTATTCTTAGTTCCAGAACCCATACAAAAACCACATGAAGGACCTGGAGAGATGGGGAAGCCTGTGGTCATTCCAAAAGAGGAGCAAGAAAAAATGAAAGAAATGTTTAAAATAAATCAATTTAATTTAATGGCAAGTGAAATGATTGCACTCAACAGATCATTACCTGATGTCAGGTTAGAAGGGTAAGTGCTTTGTTTTATATTAAAAATGTACTCTAAATGAAGAATGTGCAAAGAGTCATCCAAAACTAGAGTTGTGTTCTGTAAGATATTACTGTTGAAGTGGAAAATAGAATGATTTCCTTTATATACGGTACTTATTTGTAAAATAAGATTGAACAGCAGAAAACAGTTTTCTTTGGTGTTATTTAACTTTGAATCTGATTACAAGTATGAAGCCTGTTCAGGGAGTAGAAATTTATTTGGTTGAAGGAAAACAAGGTTAACTTCAGACTTGGCATTTCAGGAAAAAATTACTTACTTGAAAAATTCATGCACTGCTTGTAATGAGGCAGACTAAAATTCTGCATTATATGAAATAGAAAAGATTTGATGATGAGAAATAAATACTTTAAAAATTTCTTACCTAATGAAATGTGCAAAGCCTTGTCTAGATTGCATTATGTTTTCTAATATCCATCTGGTTTGTTTTTAATCTTGCCTCTGAAATATTGATCCTTTCCAGAGCTATTTGAGTCTTCAGTAATTAAAAAGAAAATTGTAGCCTTGTTTTAAGTAAAACTAAGATTGCTTTACTCTCCTGGGGCTACTCTGGCAGGGGAGCTGATGACTCCCCCAACCCCTCTTGTTTATGAAAGGGACTCTCAAGTAAAGCTCATGAAATAAGATTTTCCCAGTCAATTATCTGCATTCTTCAGCAAGAATCAGATGCTATAAAAACCCCATTTCTTTGGAGGCTCTGCTGTTGCTTCTGTATATACAAGGCCTACCTGCTGGATTAATTTGTTTTCATTTCCTACCTCAGAAGCTAATACTAGAAGAATGAGATGAAGCTCTGACCACTTTTCATTGTTAATGAATGATAAAGAGCTGGTTTGTAGGTACCTTCATTTACTGTAATGGATGTGATTCTATGTAGCATGAGAGTTCCTGGTAGTGCTGGTGTTCTCACTGAGCCATATATTTTTCAAAATATGATTTCATAAGTTTGAATTAATGCAACTTTTCGATTGATTTTTAGATATATTGTTAGTCAGATTTTATGGTCACTGCTTGTGGAACAACATAAATCATGAGAACTTGCAGGGCTTTCTTTCAAAACTGACAGACGTTTTGAGGGAGTTATAACCTTTTCTCTCACATTATTGCTCTGATTGTAGTTGTAACTTGGCTATGGAATCTCTTGGAATTCATGCAGATTCATATGTAGTGTCTGCCGCTTCTATCACACTCTCTATAGGATAAGAAATTGTCTCACTGTAAAATGGTGGCTTCTACCAGTTAAGAACTTGTAATTAGCATTCTCACCTTGCTTTAGCTGCAAGGAAAATCATGAGTTCCGTTGGAGACTTTTGTCAAAGCTAAGATGTCAATTTGGGGTGATTTCCGTATGTGGTTTTTTTTTTTTTTTTTGGAAGAGCTGAATGGAAGGAATTAACAAAACTTTGGGGAAATGATGGTTACAATAGTTGATTATTTGGAAAGTAAGCATGAGTAATTTGTCATAATGACCCTGGAGTTATGGAAGAAAGAAATAACATCATCTGTTTATCAGCATTCATATTGGAAAAATTGAATGTATATATTCTACCATTTTTATAGTGTAAGTACAAAGATAAGAAGATAAATCTGTGGATCTAAAAAGTTGACTTCATTGTAAGCTTTGTGAAGTCTAGACTTTCAATTAACAAAAATGGAAAGAGAAATTATTATAAACTATTAAAAATGTATTACCATCACTCAAACTTTTGCAGATGAATGAAATTACAATTTTAAAATCAAGTTGAGCTATAGGAATGTTTTGTCTTGCACAGTTGGCTATGCTCTGCAGTTACTGTGTTTTGCAGTAAGGTATGCGTTACAAATTTAGTAATGTTGCATTTGTTTGTCTTTTCCATTTGTGTGGACACAAATACTGTTACTATGCTATGTGTGTAAAAGTAGAATCTTAGAATAAAATTTTAGGTAAGATCTCAAGGCAGAGTTGGATTTTCTGTTTTTGTAAATTGCTGCCCACAATTTTAATACTTATTTGCTGTGTGCATTTTTAGTAGATTATGAGAGAAAAATGGCCCCCCCAAAGCTCCTCCTTTTGTCATCTTTTCAGTATGTACTTTATAAGGTCACGCTAATTAAGAAGTTGGGGAATGTGTTAATGTTTCCCAGGCAAATTTGAGAACAATACTGTGTTTACAGTGCAAGGGTATCTTAATCTGCATGTGTGGATTAATGTTACTTTTCAAGAACACTATAGCCATTTTCTGAATTATGAAAACTATAAATAGTCTCTGGTGTTGTTTTTTATGTCTTATGAAAGTATTTATCTGATTAGTCAAAATACTCACATGGTCAGAAATACTTTATGCACCATTAGTGAGTTGCTTCTGTTACGACTTGTTCTATCTATATCCCTGCTAATATGGAAATAGTTTGGGGAGAAGGAGAATGGGTAATTTCTAATCATTCCTTACCACATTTATGTGCTTACAGTGCAGCTGCCAGTAGCACTTTCAATCAAGGTTTTGAAAAAGCAGGCTATGTTCAAAGGCACACTTAGCTGTTCAACCATGTAATTATTTTCTTTACAGGTTTTGTGAGTTGCTTCCTTTATGTGGTGTGGGGGGAAGACATGACTATTTCAAGTCCTATAATTCTCTGGCATGTCAGTTCTTTTGAAATACAGATGTCTGTGAAAGTTTTGCCTGGTGGTTAATCAGTGAAAAGCTGGTAGGTTTAGGTGTGCCGGGACCAATTTGCCATGTGTACTTAATGGGGATGGCATAACCTGCCAGCTGGAGAGCAGCTTTTGAAGTAGTCTACATTACCCTTCAGATTAATTTCTAGTTCTGCCAAACCCCCCATCATCTGTGTGAAGGCAAGCACACTTGTGTGCCTGCTCCGTCCTCAAGTGCTCATAGGCTAATCTCTATAGATGACCCACTCCATGCATCATGTTTATGTTTTGGCCAAGAAATTTTGTTTCCTTACTAGAAGACCAAAAATGTGAGCTGTTTTAATAACTTCTAGGCATTTCTCCAGCTCGGGGTACTCCTCAGTACAAGACATCTACAGAAGTAGAAAACTTGTGTTCTGCTGAGCTGTGTCCCAGTCTTATTAACAAGTTTATTATTTGGCACAAAATTATCAAGGCACATAGATGCCTTTAAAATCATTGACATATGCCTGAATTGCTAGTCATTTTGTGTCTGTAAGCGGGAACATAATTCTACTTATTCTTCTCATTATTGCAACAGAGTGATTTGCTTCATAGAAAAAGATAAACCAGAAGTAATTATTTTTTTTTAGCCTCGATACTTCCCCAAATCTGGACTGAGGCATGTTAGTGTAACTAACCCCTCCAGGGCCACAACCTCTGGAAGGATGTTGTTGTGGGGGAGCAAGCAGCAGGGGTTAGCAGATTGGTTTTGAGTTGTTAATAGAATAATTCTTGTAAGCATGTCTTATTCTGGTCTGTGAATCAGTCATCAAAGTGGGAGTTGATTCACAGTTGCCAGAAAAATATGCAGCTGTGGGCTTGACATGACAGCAAAGAGTAAAAGATGGGTGATTAGGGTCTTGCCTTGATTTTACTGAAGATGAGGGAGGCGATGAATAAAATAGGTGTCAATGACTGAAATAGGTGTTCAGCTGTGCCTGTGTGTCTTAGATCGGTATTCAGGCTGGAAAGTGGTGTGGTTAAGTGCATGAAATTTGTATGTGTTGTATGACTTGGTTTTGCTCTCAGTACTGTTTGAGGTGACTTGAAAGCTGCTTTCCGAAATAAAGAATGAATACTACGTTCTAAGGCTGAGCTTTCCAGGCTGTATTCATTATTTAATAATTTGTGGAATATATAAAACATTTAAGGAGATATTTAGGTCCCTGATCTTAGAGTTTAAACCCAATTGTAACTTTTTTTTTACACTCAAAAAGAGCATCTTAAAACACTCTTCCAGGCACAAGTGGTCAAGGCTGGAAACAACGCAGGCATAGCTGGGACAGAGTTCCCTTGTTCAGGTAAGCTCTGGTCCCCACTGGAGCTTATGATGCAGCCCTGGGAGGGTGTCATATTTTACAGGTTGAGATTTCTTGGAAAGGTGATGTGCTTTCTGTGAAAGCAGAGCTGCAGCAAGGAGGGGTGTGGATAGCTTTGAGATACCTTAGCAACCTTTTCTCCAAGGCTGCAGGTTCTGTAGAACTTGGCATAAAAGATCTTCCTTGTAATTTTGTTCCTTAGTTGGTAGGATTTTGCCAGAATTAAGGATATCAAACGTCTTGCTATACCCCAGTTAGTTCTGTATAACATTTGGGCTCTTTTGACTGTCCCTTTCTCAAATTGTCTGTATTAAGGAAGTAGGTATGTTGGATTTCGAGTGGTATAGATAGCCTTAGGGTATATGCAGAGTTTTTAGCCAGATGGCCCTACGTATTTGAGTGCACTGGGTTTAAATTCATGCGAACTATGACTTCAGCCACTTAATAGAAAAATAAGATGCAGATCTCTAAGACCTTAATGTTTAACTAGTACAGTAATGTGGTCAGTTTAAGTTGTTATTGAAGATTATTTTGCTGAATCAAACTACCCTGCTCAGTTTCTTCTGCCAAGCTTACTTTCACATTTTTTGGGGGGGAGCTTAAAAGCCATTCTTCTAAGTCTAATTTACATGAATATTGTGGAGATTATAGCAATTATGCTGGTCTCCTTTCTGAGTAAGTTCTTCATATGACTATTCTGTCATCTTTTTGCTTAGAAAGAACTGTATTTAGATTTAGATTTTAGATTTAGGTACCATTAATTATATGATACAATATAATGCCTTTCAGTTACAGGACTGCAATCTGGTTTTCATATGTGTGCTTTAAAAATGTATTGTTTAAGCCTGAAATATATATGTGAGAATACACTGGAATTTGTTTTTTGGACTTTTCAAAATAAATTGAGTTGCTGTATACTTTGAGATACTACAGTTGAATATGACACATTCATAAAATTTACACAATCCCTGTGTGAGGAAAATAGTTTGAGTAAACCTATTCATAGTAAAACTAGTAAAGGCACACATGTGAGAGCATGCTCTTGAAATTCACATGTGTGACATCTTAGGGATTTTTTTTTAAATGGCAACACTTGAGATATTTACTTCTATGTGAGGTTTGTGTAGGCGTGCTCTCTTTTAATTCTTTTAATTCAGGAGAAGAGATAAGGGGGTAGTTTTATACTACGTATAATCTGGTGTAAATGTGGACTGCAGCCAAAAGAAGTTGTCTTACTGCTTCTGTTGATATTGATCTGATGATTGTGTGGCCTTGGTGTTCACTGACTAGATGGAGGATTGCACACCAAAAAGGGGAAAAAAGTATGTTTTATTGTATCAGCAAACTGAAGGAACAGACTCAGCGGCTGAATGATTACCAGATCTAGTGCAAAGAAAGGAACAGGACAAAACTGTAATGGTGAAAAGTGGGATTATTGCTTTTGGCAGCAGTGTGCAGTTGCACCAGGCTAGGTGGAACATGAGGGGGGGAAAAAAACTTTCTTACAGAAAATGTCTGTTAAAATCCACGTAAGGTCATGGGGATTTAAATAGTTTCGTAAGTTGTGATATGCTTTGTGAACTTTTGGGATTCATTTAGCTCAGGTCATAGTGATGTGAAAGAATAAAAAAGAGCAAAGTTGTCAACATAGGGGGTGGAAGACTTAAGAAGTTTATTCAACGTTTTGTTAAAAGCTAGAAGCCCAGGCTGTTAATTAACCTGGCATCTGTAAAGGAAATCTGCTGATCTGATGACCAGCAATGTCACGCTGGAAGTCTGAAAGCCAGGGAGTTATTAAAGAATACAGTTCTTTTAAGCAGGAACATTTTTTCGTCTGGCTTTTGTGGTGCGTATAGCTTGTTACTGGCCCATTGTACAATCAACATTTGGAAATGTTCTTGTTCATGTTCACTTAATGAGTTAGTTGGAAGAAATTACCTATAAATCTTTTTCCTAGAGAAAGCTTAGAGGGGGAAAAAAAAGTCACTTTAAAAATCAACTTGCTTCCTGTAAACTTTTTTATATATATGTATATATACACATGTATACATGCATGCTTATATACATGCGTGTGTATATACACACAAACACTTGGCAGTCTCATTCTTACTTAGGAGTGTCTTCTATTTTGGATGAGCAGCCATATCCTGAATTTCATTCAAATTGATAGGTCAAGTATGGAAAATAATTTGGCTAGAGAACTTAAGGTTTAATTTCAGTCTTTGAGGACAGAATTGGTTTTGCTTCTGTCAAGAGACGCTCTCCTGTGATCACTTTCAGGATAAGGAAAGTAGTCGATTGCAGCTAATCATTTTTGTGAAATTCTGTTTGAATTCTGTAACCACAATGGTTTTAAGGACCATTTTGGATTTTGTTTCCAGGGTCTAAAGAAGATTTCTACTTGACTCATGAGATAATGCGACCTTTCTTATATCCAAATCTTTGAGATCAGAAGAAAGGAAAATTTCATACTCTTGATGTCAGGTAAATTACATAATACTGTTGAAGGCAGACATTAAGCAGGCTGGATGGAAATCTTTACATAAGAATAAGGGATTTGCCTGCAATCAAGTCACCTGTTCAGGAAGATTAATTGGAGTTGTGATATGAATTACAGAAATTAAGATCTCTTTCTAAATCGAATTGTTCTGATTTGATTGGAGGAAGCAGCTTCAGGAGTAGCTTGAAGTTTTGTTGCAACCTTATCTGCAGTGCTTTCTCTTTGTGTGGCCACAAGTTAAAACTGTGGTTGCCTGCAAAGTCTGTGTAGTGAAAAGTGGTTTGGCATGTTATGACAGTCAGTGATTCCATCTTTCTCAGAAGTATTGCTTTTAGCCCTTTCAGCTGTGTTGTTTCTGTGAGAAAATTACATCCTTATCCAGCTTGATTGTTTTCAATCTGTGGGCTTGGGTACTCTTAAAATTTAAGTCAGCAGCAGATTTATTAACGCTTTTGTTCGTCATCGTGAGGCTGCTGCTCGTATCCAGGAAAGGCTAAGTCAGCTTTTACCAGAAACACACCACTTGACTTGAGTGCTGGTGGTTCTTGCTGTAGTGTTTTGAGACCTTTTCTGCCACCCCTGCTACAGGGCGTTACCCTCCGATGGAAATGTAGGTCAGTCTTAGCAGCTTCAGGGTGACTCTTGAGTCTTATTTCAAAACTGATTTCATCCATCATTTAAGGAGCGAGGAGTTTTTGCATTGGCTGTAGCTGTGCCTCAGCTTTGTTACGTTGACTTTATTGCAGGCTATAGCTTTTGCCAAATAGACATGTAAACAGCAGAGTACTGATGTTTTTTGGCACTGTAGTGATATTCATTAGATATCAGTAATTAAAGCCTGAGATGTCCTGAGAAGAGTTCAGATTTTCTGATTTTTTTTCCTCTATCAATATGGCATTAACTTTGGTAACCCCAATAGAAAATAAATGTGTATTTTCAAGTCTAAGGATACTGATGCTTACTTCCCAGATGTTCCAATATACTTTCATACCGAAGGATATGCTGTTTGTACTGCATCAGTAATATTAAACAGGTTTATTACAGGGGCTGTGCGATGTAGCATTTCCTCAAAACTTCAAGTCTAACCTGATTTTCAGCAAGACTTCGATTATTCCTTTGCCAAATTTAAATTCTGGGATGCAGATAATTTATAACTGCAGCTTTTATCTATAACTGTTTTTTGTAGTATGCAAGATAAAAGATTGTACTGAATTTGTAAGATAACTAAATACGTTTACCCCCCACCTCAGTCTGTAGCTTTCAAAAACGCATCAGTGCTGCATTATCATACTGCACCAGTCTGAGCTCTAGTGCCATTTCCCAGCCGAGCTACTTAGTGCACAGGAGACACTTTTGCTTGTGTTCCATCTCTGTCCTTTATCAGAGTACGCTGGGTTGTGTGCACTGGGCTAGAAAACAAGGATTGCATGTGTGTTTTACTGCTGTTAATGTCTTTGAGCCACTGTAAATTATTGGTCATGCCTTGTTCCTGTGAAAGGCTGGTGGAATCTGGGAATAAAATTGCTATCAAGTATAGCAAATATGGCTCAGGTAATGTCTAAGTCTACTGATTTTAGTGTTTAGATAAGAATGAGTGGCCTCGTTCTAAAAATTTCATATTTTGAAAAGAATACTCCCATATTACTTGCCCTCTCATTACTCCTCTGTGGTAAGTAACCTGTTGGCAGCATCACAAGGGGTAGAGATCTGCTCTGTAATATTTAGAAATTTAGCATGTATTTCTAATGCAAAATATAAATATGACATCATCTTTCTAGAAAATGACATACTTTTTTTCATGTTTTGCCTCAATGAAGGCTTTCCTCATTGTATCTCACTGCGTAAACATTAGGGTAGCATATAATTGATTTCCAACAAGACCTCTACCTTGTTTGTAGCTTTTTTTGAGGTATAATTTTTTTAGCCTATGAAACAAAAGTATGTAAGAGCTGTCAAGATATTAAATCCCTTTTTATTACATTGCTTTCAGAAATTATTTAGCATGACTTTGAAGGGTGTGCAAACAGATCACTGCTAACATTGTAAATATTTGTCTTTCAAGATATGACAGTATTACACATGTAGCACTCAATCTTGGGTTTTAGGAATAAATTCTAAGTAAATTGATCCATGAATACAATTTTATAGTATTGATAAAATGCCAAGTACTATTTTGTAATAAGATGGCTGCACAGTTGCATTTTCTTGAGGTAATATTTGAAGTATTTGTGAAAGTCCCAACAGTATCCTGAAAGAGGTGACGTCAAGGTAGTGAAGGGACAGTGTCCCGAGTTCCTGGCGCCTCTGCGTCGTGGGTGCCGATGGTTAGAGTGGGTAACCCTTGTTGATCTCAGAGTTGGGCACTGAGCAGAGCAGATAAGTATCAGAATAATTTTGCCTTCTGAGGAATTCAAATGAAGAATCTTGTAAGATCACCTAGTAGATTTTTTTTTGGGATGGCAAGGTTAGGTTAGTGGTTGGACTTAATCTTAAAGGTCTTTTCCAACCTAGATGATTCTATGAGTCTAGATTTCTTCTGTCCCTGCAGTGGTGAAGTAAGTTTTTCTCATTCCTTTGCTGGCATGAGAGAAGAGAGCGGCTTTCAGTTCTGCCAGAGGTGAAGGAGAGTTGAGAGTTTGTGGTTGTGCTGATGTAGGACGTGCAAAATGAAGAGTTGTCTTCCTTCCTTGCAAGATTGTGCTGAAGCAGCACTTAAACTCTGAGATTTAATGGCTTAATTTTATTTGGACAGAATTGCCTTACTTGATGTCTCTTCTGGATTGTTTTTGTAATGTCTCCTGTGGACTATTTGTACCCTGGGCTGAAAGAGGAAAGAGGAAAGCAGTTATTTTTGAGGCTCTTCAGGTGCATTTGAAGTAGCATTAGGTAGTTTTCAAGTGACTATACATAATCCATTTAATAAAATTGTCCTTGAGATTTATTTTTTTGAAAAATCTTCCTATCTAAAAAGTGCAGAGCTTCTGTGTAAGATTTGATTAACATCTTCACAAGAAGTCACAATAATGGAGAAGCATAACATAAGTCATGGTTGCTTCTGGCCTTTCATTTTAAAAACTTTTGTAATGGAACTTTAAAATCAGGCCATAGACAACAACACATTTATTTTGCTGTCGCTGTTCTTCTTTAGCAATGTTACACACATACATGCTAGGATATGTCCTCCTTCCTTTGCCTGTAGTCCGTTAAACTTAAATTCAGGTTTTGAAGGATTTGGCCTTGTGCTCTTGGGGACACATGGACCTACAACTAACCATGTAATTATAAGGGACCAGGCCAAAGTATTTTGAATATATAGTGCAAAATTGCAAAAAAGGTGAAATTCTGTGAAGAATGTGCATCTTACAGAAGTCTGAGCACAGTCATGTCTTTATAGCCCCATGGCTCTTTTGTAAAACAACTTTTAAAAGCACAGCTCATAAACTTAATTTTTTCCTGAAATCTGATTTTAATGGGACATTAAAGATCTTGGCTAACTTAAAATGGAAAATTAATTAGGAAATAAAATTAATTTCCTAATTACATTAAACAAAGAAATCAAATATTGGGGAAGAATGCAAGGCTAATGCAGCTGAAGTTGGGGATTTCCGTGCATGAGAGGGAGACTTGCTATGAAATAAAGTGTTACTGTTTTGAGCATTGGAATGTGTACATCGAGAAATGTAGACTAATTAGGCTTTTTGTCTTGATCGTATTTTAACAATCTGGAGTATTCTTTTTCTGTGTCTTTAGGTAATAGGGCAGTAAGTTTCTGCTTGCATTTAAAATGTCTGACATTTTGTGGGAGTTTCCACAATCTAAATAATACATGGAGTCACATTAGCCAAGAGTTTGCATGGCAAATGCCATAGATTAAGGAAAAGATGATGCATTCCATGTGAAGTAGGCACTCAGCTGCTGTTTGGAGTCTTCATTAAATTACCAGAGATGGTATGCGTTCCTAATATTATGCACTCAATTTTAAAACTGTTTGAGGCATGATCCAACAAAAGGAACATAATGTATTAGTAGTGAATGAAAATTCAAATTGTCCTTAATTCATACCCTGTGTGTCATACCCCTCGTGGTTATATTCTGCTACTAATGTTGCATAACTGTTCATTTAAACTAATGCTGTATTTTAAATTCTCTAGTAATCCCTTTCTGGTGTGATTTGCTTTCAAATGAAAGACAGAAAGGATTCTTAATTTAAATGTTTATTAGTAAGGATAAAACATGAGGTTTACATAGAAGGCTAATACTCTAATCACAGGTGTCAACTGTTCTAGATTTTATCTGTCTTATGTTCTGCAGCAATGTGTTCGGGGGGGGGGGCGGGGGGGAGGAAGGAGTGTATGTCGGTGTTTTCAAAATTAAAAACAGGGGGTTTATTTGTATGTGCTTACAAAAAATTTGTACAAATGTAGCCAAAAGGTGTATATAAAAAAGCAGGTGAAAGGAGTATTAAAAATCAGGTATTGTACTATTAATTCTTTTCTTTATCTGGCCTGCATCAATGAATCTTTCCAGAAGAACTTCACACCAAACACTTTAAGAATAGCATTCACAAATTTCCAGCCCAGTTTTGCTATGAAACACCTTTGTGTTTTGCATGGCAGCCTTTGATGTGTTGGTAAACAAGCCAGTCTAGCGCTGCTCTTAAATTGTTACCCCAGAAAGGGTTGGCCTGTGGAGCTGAGAATAGGAGAGTCTCATTACAGAAAGGAGGGTGTTCACCTTTGGCAGGACAAGGTGGTGGGAATGCCAGGGGGAAGGAGGAGGGTCCCAGAAAATTCCTGTAAGCCTTCCTCTTAGTGCTAACAAGTTCCCCTTCAAAGGTGGATCTTAAATGTTTTGATATATTTATACTTCGGACAGTGTAATGGTTTATAAACATGGTAGTTCCTGAATCACTTGGCTGGCTTTTACTATACCAATTCATTGATTTGAGCTCAGTAAAATAAAATCTTCTGTAAAACCATAAAAAAGGAAAGGCTGGAGATGAGAGATTTCATATGACAATAGTAGATCCTGTGGCCACCGCAGCAAGATATTCCTGGTGAATGACACATTGTTATTGCTTTTCTCAGGGAACTGTTAACAGGCTTCTCTCAACTTTTTTACAAATATTTTGCCAAAAACTAGATGAACAATTGGTGGATTTGTATTAATATTGTAGCTGAAGGTCTACAATCAGTCACTTATTTTCTGGTCTAGGGAGCAGTGCAGCAGAAGGAATAAAACATTGAGAATTTGGGTTTAAGGTAGCAAAATAGGCTGAACAAATGACAAACATGGAGAAAAAAAATTTGGCTTATGTGTTGAATTTTTCATCTGAAATTCATAGCATCTTTGTGAAAAACTATTTTATTTTTCACGTGATACCACAGAAATAACTTTATCACTTGGCATATTTAACAGATTTTGTTTATATCCGAATTAAATCGGAAAAGACATGGATATATGTCTGCTTTTCCCTAAAGATTTTATGATGTTCACTTCAGTGTGGTGAATAATTAAATTTGGCTATAATTGTAGATAAGTATAATATTGAAGACAGATAGTGCCTGCAGCTGCAAAGATATGCTTCAGAAACGAAACATGATTCCACAGGAGCTCTTCCAGATATTTCTTGAACGGTACCTGGACTTACTGGTCTTTTCTGGGATCTCGGTGCACACCGGGCTTTGGTCACCACCTCAGAGCTGAAACGCCTATGTGTTATGAGAGCTACTCTCACTTGGAAGAGCTCTGGCTAACCAAGTTATCCAGCAAATAAAATATTCATGCTGGGAGCCCAGTTTTGGCTGATGTTCCTGGTGTCACTGGCTGGGGTGGGATTAGATGCTGACACCATGCTCCTGCATTGGCCGGCTGTTCCTTCAGTAGCGTTCTCGTATGCTGAGGGCAGGGGATATGCACTACATACTTCTGAAGTCCTCAGCACTGCTGTTAAGGTGATGGTGATGAACACTTGTTAGCATATTTTAATTGCATTTAAATCAGGTTACATTACAGTGAATTGACTCAAGAATTTGGGATCTAATAAAAGCGCTTTTTTGTTGGAATGAAGCTCCATTTAATATATTTCTTTTTCTACTTCAATGTTTTCTTTGTATTTGAGATCTGCATATATCACTAACTTTGATTCTTAAAGGATTTAGTACCATAAAATCTCATGTAAGTTTCTGTGTGTGATTTTGAATATACAGGAGGAACAGATCTGTGCAGAGAACACTTAAATTTGCATGGTTAGTTTTTAGAGCAGAACGGTTAAGAGTACTTTATGTACAGTGTATTGGTTTTTCTAGGAGATACTGATAATATCACTTGTTTTAAAATCGTATTGTGCAGTGTAAAAATGTTGTTACTTGGAGTGTATGTCGTATTTTGCATGAATGTTCTGTTTGGTTTTGTTCATTATATACTTTCCACTGCATTTGCTTCCTAGTTTGTTTGCCACTTGTGTGTGTCTCTGCATTCCCCCTTTGTCCCTATTACAATACTAGGGGTTTTCCCCCTTGCCCTCTGAGGGAATGCAAGCATAAATTAGGGGCTTGGATTAGTGTATCTGGACATGCTACTCTTCACAAAACAGGAGTAGTAGAAATAAATAATCTGTTATCATCTCTCTGTGTTAGCAGTATGGAAGTCAGTTTAATTTCCAGAATTGGTTATTGAATTGAGGTTCTCCGTTCCTAGTGGTAGGATGGAATACATTGATGTAGACGTAAGTCAGGTGTTTCTCAGGTAAAAATATAAATCTGTATACAGAAATATAAAATATAATATAAAAATATAAATCTGTACACAGTTTGCTCCTTTGTCAAACTTCACATACAATTGATATACCATGAATATTAGTATTGATACTCAGAAATAAACCTCAAAAGTGCAGATCTAACTGAAGGCTTGACCTTTGTAAATATATGCCGTATTTTTGTTTATAGGTGTAAAACGAAGGTGTATGTAGACAACCTTCCCACGACAAGCGTTGTCATTGTTTTTCACAATGAGGCCTGGAGCACGCTTCTACGTACTGTTCATAGTGTGATAAACAGGTCGCCACGACACATGCTGGAAGAAATTGTCCTCGTCGATGATGCCAGTGAAAGAGGTAATAAGGTCGATGCCTTAGCTTGCTGCTCTTTTTACTTCAAAAATTGAGACTGACTTTCTACAGGCTTAGCTCTCCTCAGCAGAACACACAGTAGCTGAGGCAAGGGAAGGCAGAGTGAGCAATACCCATTTTGAAATGCAGGTGGGTCATTCTCTAGTGTAAACTGGTGGAAGTTTATCTGTCTGTTTACTTTTCTGTTGATAGTATAGAGTTTGTGTTTGTTAGTGGGTTTATACCATTACAGCTTTCATGTTTTGCATTTGGAATTTTAACATATTCCTAAAGCTTGAGGGCGTTTAATACTTGAATCACCTGGTGAATAATAGCAAAGGCGACTCTGTTACTCACACACATCCAAATTTAGTATCAGTACCACCACTACACTTGCTGCTCAGAGGGATTAATTTTGATTATTTGGTTCCTGGGAAGTTGAAATTCAGTGTCTGTTATTCTGTGAGAGGTTCCACTTTTTAATAACTAGCTCTCAAGATGAAAACTCTGTGCTATGTAATGAAACTTTCCACATGTAACAAAATTAATAGACAAAACTTGAAGCTGATTTTTATTTCTTAAAATAAAATAACTTTATATTTTACTCTTTTCGTATTTTTTGTAAATTACAATATAGTAGAAATAATAAAAACAATATTCTAGTCAATATTTGATATTTCATTTTGGTTAATAGTTTGTATCTGGCTTGTTCCTTGCTTAATCTTCCTCAGTGGCATGGGTTATAAAGTATAACTTGAGGAATTTTATTTTCTTGTGTTTGCAGATGGAGATGAGAGGGTGTTATTTTTTTTTTAATCTAAAACATTTCTAGACTTTTATATTGAATCACACTTTTTTCTATATTTCTACACTGAAAGTTTTCCACTAGGACTAACAGGTAGTAGACCACTAGAAGACAGTCTTCGCAGCCACCAGTTGTAGGCTGTTACCTGTATCAGCAGGAATTCCCATACTTCAGTCATGGAAGTCTTTTACGCCCAGCATGCTGACATCTCTGCCTGATGCTTCTGGTGCCAGTGCTGCAAAATCAATTTTCTGCTACATACAGTAATTCCAACTTCAGAGTAAGATGAGTGACTGTTGTCCAAACAAGATCTATGTGTGAGGACAAACACTGGATTTCAGATCTTATGGTGCTTGGATTACAATGGTTAACAGGAGGTTTTATGATAGTTAGTAACCATTACAATGGCTTTTGTAGCTGAAGAACTTCAGGAGTCAATTTTTGCACTTTATATCTAATGCGGTAGAAGGTATGAGTCTCGTCTTCAGGTTACATGTGTGTATGATGCCTTAGCATATCAACTAACCTATTCCTAACTGTGTAGGTCGAGAGTACAGCTGGTTGTGGAGTAGCTGAGTAGACTAAAGAAAGATGGTACCAGCTAACTGAGCTCTGACCAACCTGTTTTACTAAGGAAGCATAGCTCATGCACGCAGGTTGTCTTTGCACTTGTCTGTGTTCCTTTCTTCTCTCTGCCACCCTCACTTGCTTTTGCTTTCTTACCTGATACTAACTTTAACTGCTTCAGCCAATTTCAGCGCAATTTGCAAGAAGGGGCAGAGACCTCAAATATAATTACCCTCTGGCAGCAGAGGAGGAATGCTCATGCAAAGGGAAAGGCTACTGCATAAATGTGTTCCACATTAGATGAGAGATGTGATTAACTTTTGCTTTTAGGAAGACACAAGATGAAATTTTCACTGTTTTCACTTGTGGGGAATTTGTAATCACACCCCACAATATTTTGTAGTTTTTTAACCTTTATATAAAAATTCCAGATTTTTTTTGGTTCTAATGCATGTGAAACTGCTCACCTCTCTTTGTGTTGTTCCCATGGAACAATCCCCTTTTTAACACGGATGGTGATATTTGGATTCTGAGTGCCTATACTAGGTTATTGTACAGGTATATGTTTCCTTAATGGAACAGAGATAGTAAATTTGTGTTGGTTGGCTTTTGTGCATAGGCTCTTGCTAGGAAAACAAAGGTTATTGCAAGTGCGCTCTGTTTCGTTTGTCAAAATGTTCCTTGGCACTGATGCAAATCAGTGCTAAGGATTAATTGTGGCAGGTCAGCTTTCAATATAACCCAGAAATAAAGAGCAAGCTAATATTAAAATAATGTAGACATAACATTTCTTATGTTTTGCCTCTTCAATTTCTGTTTTAGAAAAAATCAGTTTTAACATAGCGATAGCCATGTCCTCACTATGAAGTAGAATTTTAGTCTAGTTAAAAAAGCATGTGGCTTTCTCTAGATAACTTCTCTGTTTCTGGGTTTGAGTTAGGTAATAAAAGCAAGGTAATTTAATTCCAGGCTGAAATATATAGCGTTTCAGATTTATTTTTTTTTTGTGTTGTTATAAAACCTGTTCCAATATTTAGTTTTGAAATCTGTGATCTTCATTTCAGATCACTCAGACATCTTTCATTTGTAGTTATTTTCAACAGTTACTGAAAGAGGTTTGTTTTTGTTTTGTTTTTTAAATTGTTATGGTTTCAGCAAGCATGCTTTTACATTAAACAAAATGGAAGGGTATGATGCCTGAAAATTTGAAGGGTATGCTACTTAAGCATTCTGTTTGTGCCGAACTAAAACAGCAGACTTTCCCAGAAAAAGAAAATGTTCAGCCCGAGTAGTGTATTTTGAATTCTAGCATCAGAGTCAAATTAATTGAAATAAAGTAAGCATTCAGTCTGCCCGAAGCACACTTTGTACCTGCTAGTGTCATGCTCTTAGAAGAATGAATTTGCATAATATCAGGCACTTATTTACGCTGAAAAGAAAAGCTGTGGAAAAACAAGACACATCTGTAACGTTGTTCTCTAGCTACTGATCAGAATTGCGTGGGGTTTTTTTAAGTATTGATCTTTCGTGACTATTTAAAAAAAAAGTTAACAGGAAAAATCAGGATTAGTCAGTACTTAAAACTAGGTCAGCACTGAATGGCGAAGCATGGTAGGCAGCTTGTGTCAGGATAGAATACACTTACAGAAGTTAGTTATACAGATCAAAGCAATGTAACCAAAACTAAATTACTGCCAATAATGTCTTATAAAAAGTATTCACACTTCTTAAAACTGTGATAAATCTGTGTTTTATTGTAGTTTAATTAAAAATTGTTTGAAACTTAATTTTTCATTTATGTCCATGTAAATGTGACTCAGTAATAGAATTGGCAAGGTATTTTTCAACTTAGGCACTTACTTGACTTGAACTGAATATATTTGCTTTTTTAGCTTGCTTAGTTCTGCTAGTGCCACAGACAATGCTCTTTAAACTGTCCATAATCCTAGATAAAGTTATGCACCCTTTTGATACAGGCAAAGTTTGAAAGGAATATCCAGCACAAAAAGTTAAATGAAACTAAAGTTGTATCTCTGAAAATACATGCAATATTATTATTATTCCCAAGTAGAAGTATTTGTGTTTTGGTTTGTGTGGGTTTTTTTGGTGGGTTGTTTTTGTTTGGTTTTTTTTTGTTTGTTTGTTTGTTTTTGGTTGGTTTGTTGTTTTTTTAATATTATCAAAACCTCACTCGCTGTTTGAAGTGTATGAGGCAATGCTAAAACTTTACCCAGCTGTCATCCTGGGTCACTCATAAACAACTGATTCTGTAATGCATACAACTTCTTATTTGAGTGTTTAATATAGTATTTAGTATAAATATGACCAATAGATTTGTATAGAAAAATCATCTCTACAGCTTCGTTCTGGCACTTCTTGTAGGCTAAAATGTATTAATGCATTAAAAGACTATTCAACTACTCTTTTTTTTTAAGAAAAAATCCAGTCTCGCCTTAAAAGAAACATCCAGTTTCTAGGTGGATGACTAGTCCAAAACTCCAGACGCTTTGCTGCTTGAACAAAGAGAGCAGTTTGTGAGGGATGTGTATTACTCTGGAGACAGTGCTCTGGGGGGAAAATGCACTGCTTAGATTTGAGCACTTAACCCAAACTGCTGGTAGCAGAGGAACACCAGAAATCTTGATGCCTGAGTTTATTTTTCATGCTTTTGTAGGGAAGAGACATCAAGCTCTGCCTTTTTGCTTATTTTGCTGAAATTCTAGTAATATTTTAAGGGCATAGTTACTGAATGTCTGGAACAGTGTTTTGCTTCTGGGAGTACTCCCTTCTGAAGTTTTGAACAATATGGTAATTTATAAGAGTATTTTTTTTTGACATCGTTAAACATGGGAGAAGGACTGTTCTCAACTCTGTTCCCTCCATAGTGAAAACATTGCACACATCTCTATTTGTTTCTTAAAGAACAAAAAAAAAAAAAGTACTTTAAAAGATAAATTGAAATTTGAAATACTTCACAGGGAAAATGTAGATAGGACTGAAGATTTTTATATGCAATATGTTGACCCTGACTTTCTGTAATGTAACTTCCTGTTTTATGCTGGTTTTTGACTGGCTGCTGTCTTATTATTGAAATCTTTCTCTTTTCCTCCTGGCAGAATTTTACCATTCTGTTATTGTAAGAGTGTATTCAAGGAGCAATGTCACAGCCCGTATTCATTCAGGTTTAAGTGGTCAGAACTACTTTAAAATCTTACCAGCACGGCACCTGAAATGTGCAGAGGAACGTGTTGGTTTGTGTGACTTGCTCATGAGAGAAATGCTTCACTGTTGTATTCTCTTTGTGTATATCATGGAAGCCATATACATTAAAACTATAAATGTTACCATGATTCTTTTAAATTAGTGGCTTTGGAAAGCTACACTGTAAAGAGATGAGATTATATTTGCTACAGACTCAGTCAGCCAAGTGATCTCTGTGCTCAACCCCAAAAGGCCTGTAAAATGTTCAGACATGTACGCTTGGTTTGTACTAATAAACATTTATTCATTTGAGTCTCTGTTAATATGCAAAATAAGAATTAACTTGCTTTGAGTTTCTCTGGAGACAAACATTTAAGATCTATCAAACTCTTAGGCTCTTCTAGCACAGTTCAGCTTTCAAGATGTGTCAGAACTAATTTCTGTGGGTTTTAGTGACAGTCCAACAACGCACAGAAAAAAATGAGAAGGCAATTAGAACTCATTTATCCCGAGCAGTGTTAAGGAATGGCAGTCACCCTCAGGTCAGCTCTGCCTCTCGAGATTTAAAAAACAAACTTCGTGCCGTGCTTTTTTTACCCCCTCCAGTGTCACGCTTATTCTTGTTTGAGGTACTTACTATCTTACGCTAAATCCTACTACAGGCTTTGCACTGTTGTAGTACAACTCCCATGTGCCTTGATTGTATAATCTAATGTATTCCATAGCGGTGTTATAAGCCTATTTCGCCTTTTTAACATATTTGACATCTGCAAGTTATTGCAGAAGTCTGTTTCTGGGACTGTCACTTGCATTCTCCCTCAATTCTTTGTTCTTCCTTTGGCATCATCCATCATAGTCTAATTTTTCATGACGGACAAAAACTGTGCCTGGCAATGGGAAATCTGTTAATTTGGCAGCTCTTTGCAGTGCAAGTAATGTTGAGTCTCTAGGCATATGGTAGTCAGTTATGGCTGTTCTATTTTGAATAATTTGTTCCTTAGCTAAGCTGAAGTTTGTTGGTGTTACAGATATTCATTGGTAGCTGATTTTGTCTTAATTTTTTGTTTTAGGTGTTATAGTGATAAATTAATCTAAAAAATATTAGCCAGAAAAATCGAGAGAAAGCGCAATTAAAAATTGGATTTGATCATGTGTTAAACTGCTTGCAGAGAAATTATCTGTAAGTTACATTCCTATAGTAGGTAATTCATTATGTTCAGCTAGTTGGATCGTTTTCTTAGTAGAGAAGTGTTATGTCCAAGAACACTTCTGCATATGTTTTTAAAAGTAAGAGTCACATCTACTCTGTAACGAAAACTTGCCTATTCCATCTGGTTTCTGTGTAAGCATTCTACACTCTTCATTTTTGTGTTACCCGCAATGAAGAGGAGGAGAAACTTCCTGCTCTAGCAAGTAAAACACATGGAGATGTAGAAGGGCATATTGTGAAGTGTAGAATAGGCAGCAGAGGAAACTAGCTGAGAAAGTAGGAAAAGGATAGAAAAGAAACTAGGAAATGTCTCTTCAAGTCTCTCAAAAAAATAAATAAAAAAAAAAAAGCTGAACTATATAACTGACAGTTTCCATGGTTTTGATCATTCTTTGCAGACTTCTTGAAAAGACCGCTGGAGAATTATGTGAAAAAATTGAAGGTACCTGTTCATGTGATTCGAATGGAACAGCGTTCTGGATTGATTAGAGCCAGATTAAAGGGGGCTGCTGCTTCTAAAGGCCAGGTCATCACCTTCTTAGATGCACATTGTGAATGTACAGTAGGCTGGCTTGAACCTCTGCTGGCAAGGATCAAAGCTGACAGGTAATTATCCATCTATTGGTTCATGTTGGTATTTCTGGTTATTAAGAAACATTCCAAGAATTACAGTATAGCCTACAAGCAAATATCTACTATCCGAAGGCCTGGATAAATTATGTACTTCTCGTTTGTGTAAGGATAAAAGGCTAATTCAGTACAACTTTTAAAAAGTAAAACTTGGTTTAAAATGAAGCTTATATTAGGATGCATAGGATAATGTGTTAAATAGCAGGAGATCTGAGCATGAATGGAGTTGAGAGCAATGGAATTTGAGTTCTTACGTCTGCAGCCTGGCCCATTCCTTCATGAATTTGGGAAAATATTCTTGCGGAAGAAATGGAGCCCTGATCCCATGTAACACCAATGCTGTGAGCAAGAACTGTCAGGCTTACTGTTTTCAGGTTCTCATTATGATTTCTTTATTTCATAATGTAGTTGTATTGTGGAATTCTGTGCTGTGACTTGGTCTTCTGGGATGTATTTTCTAAAGTTAGAATGGTTACTGGAACCACTCATCTACACTGCAGTAACGTAGCTTTGTATTTCTATGAAAAGTCAATATTCACAACACTTATATCCATGATAGTGTGATGGAAATTGTATTGAGAGGAGAAAAAAAAAGCAAGTGAGAGAATGGTCTGCTTTATAAACCATTCATACAGCTGAGCAGTAACTCTGTAGTTGCACACTAGCCTGTTAGTAAACAGCATATTAAATAGACTAGATATCAAGTGTGTTGTTACAGATCTCTGTTTTGTTCTTCTGGTTATCGATAAAAACACTTTTAAAGTTTAATGTTACAAAACTGTCAAAAAAGCATGACATGATGAAAAAGCTGCAAGTAGTAAAGACTCTTTGTTCAGAAATGTGCTAAGACACAATACTAACCTTTAAGTTATCATTAATACAAATTCTTGTGAGACTATGATACATAAGTTGTTACAATTTGTGCAAATGGCCCAGCTAAATAAGTCCTTTGAATTTAGTTGCAACCCTTCAATCTTTTTACAGTGCTTTCTGTGAGAGGAAGCCTGCTTGAGGATGGTTATTTAAGTGTCTTTAAGATGATTAGAATTAGTGTTTGTGAGTATATGCCTTAATAATGCCAGGACAGGGACAAGGAGGCCTCTTTCTGTAGACTTTGATGCAGTAGTTACACTTTGTTAATAATGACTATCATTTCTTAGTCCTGAAGGCACATAAGAATACTTCCCTGGGGCTAATGACCAAGTTTTAATTTCAAAACATGCAAGCTACTTTGACCACTTAACTAGAAATGAAAGCTCTTATTTTCTGTACAAGCACTGTGTAGCATTGAGAAAGCTGTGATCAATTTTTCCATCTGCAGAGGGATAAATATCTATTACTGGTAATAATGCAAATGCTATTTAAAAAAAGAGATAGTATTGCCAAAATTGCATCAGAGAAACACATTTTCCTTTAGATGAATTAACGCTAATTAGTAAGACAGAATTTGAAGATGTTTCATGGTAACAATCCATTGAGTACTGTTGTTAAGAGATGGAATTTGAAAATTAAATTTGTGTATGTTTAAAAGAATGAAAAAACCTCAAACCAAACCAACCTTTTTTGACACTTTAACTAATAGGTTTTCATTCTTTTCTCTTTCTAGGAGAACAGTAGTGTGTCCCATCATTGATGTAATTAGTGATGACACCTTTGAATATATGGCAGGTTCTGACATGACCTATGGTGGATTCAACTGGAAGTTGAATTTTCGTTGGTATCCTGTTCCTCAGAGAGAGATGGATCGGCGGAAAGGAGATCGAACCCTTCCTGTTAGGTAATGAGAAATTATTAAATTGGTTAAAATGTTCACCTGATGTTTACTCATATCTTTTCTAGGTCAATCCTGTAAGTTATGAATGAATTGTGTTGTAGCACCATTTTTGTCTGGTTGAAGGAATAGCATAGAAGTTCTTTTACGTGGATTGGTTGTTGGTAACTTTTGGTGGCAGTCAAGGAAGCAACCAGCTTGTCACTTTAGAAATATTTTTGTTTTATGTCGATTACTTGTGAATTACTAGCTTTTACTAGTTCTTATACTAGTGCACAGGTTTTTATTGAAGATTATTTTTATCTTTTTTATTGAGCCTTATTTTTATCTTTTAACAAAGTAAACAGTATTTTGAAAAGATCTATTGAGTTTTGGCATATGTTTGTATATATGTGTGGGCATACACATATAAACTTAATGCCTTCAAAGTGCATGGATGGGAGGTGAATATATGCTTGCATGTCATATAGATATTATAACAAAGGTAATGAGAAACACAGATAATAGTGTGTAATGTGTATTTTTTAACAATTGCAAACTTAAATTTTCTGGCCTTACTCTTCTGAAAAGTGGGCAATATTTACGTACTATAAAGTTGAGGATATGGCCTTTACTCTTCTTTGTTTGCTTTTCATTTAAGAAATCCGGAGGTTGTCTTAGGATATGGCCAACTGTATTGCCTGCCCCTCCCACATGCCCCTGTCTGCCCTCCCCAGTTCCCTTTTTAGGGGAAAATAAGCCACATAAATGTTTAGTTAGATTGTGACATAGCTTGTATTTTATGTGTCTTTCAGAGAAAGCCCAGAGTGTTTCAGGGAAATGATAAAATATCATTTATGCTAAAAGTGTAAATAATTTGTATACTTGAACTATAAAATTATATCATCAGCCTAATACAGCATTAACCTATTGTATATTTGTTGACGGAAAAAAATGGAAATTTGGGAGTTGTTGCTAAAGTTAGGATAAACTAGCACAGTTGGGTTTTTTTCCTAGCAATAAGGGATTTGTAAAGAAAATCTGTATGTAACCCTGACTGTACAATTTTCTTGTATGAAGCAATAACAGGGAAAGCAAGCAGGCCATTTCATGGTCTCCCACAATTTTTTTCAAGAATAGTTGCTAGGAGTATAAATTTCCTCTAAGAAACTGGTTTCTCTTTTGTGACTTAGCAGCACTGGAGGCAGAAGTTGTCTTTGCAGGAACGGCAGCAGCTTTAGGGGCTTTTTCTCTGTCCAGATTCCAATTTGAAGTGAGAAAAGGAGAACTGTCACTAACTAGTTCCATTTCTGGAAAATTTTGAGCTAGCAAGTACATCAATGGTAACTGAATTTGGATGGAAGCCTACTGAGAAGGAACATGTTAGGAACTTGGGGAACACACTGACAAAATGTTTTTTTAAGTGTGAAATGTATTTAAGTATATGTTTTCATAGTGACTGGTGTTTATTTTTTGTCTTTCTCTTTGTTTTGTTTTCTTTCCAGGACACCTACAATGGCAGGAGGTCTTTTTTCAATAGATAGAGATTACTTTCAGGAAATTGGAACGTACGATGCTGGAATGGACATTTGGGGTGGAGAAAACTTAGAAATTTCTTTCAGGGTAGGTAAAACTCTGCTCTTTTCAGTGTTTTATTATTTAGGACAGTGCATCCTGAGTTCTGTAAAATATGTATCTGCTGCCTGCTTCAGTGTCCTCTCCTGTTGCAGATAGCACTTTGCTTCCTGCCAAGTTCCTCCAGTGGAGATACCCAAAGACTGTATCTGTCAGCGAAAAGCACGTGGTGAATAGTTGGCAGAGCCTTGTGCTTAAAAGACTGGGATGGTCACTCTGAAGAAATGAATGCATGTGTGCTGAAAGGAGTTCAGTTAGAAAAGCTAATTGGGGAGCATAAGTTAAGAGTGATGTCATCAGTGTGTCAGTGAAATGTGAGCAGCTTTGTTACAAAACTCTCTCTTCTTGCTGCTAGCTTAATGATTGCCTGTGTTCATTTGGAGGTGGACCTAACCAGCACAGTTCTCACTTTCTCTCCTACCAAATAGCACTATTTCCTTTTGTTTTACTTACTGGCTCAGAGTATATAGGTGGATACTTCTGAGGTAGCTCAGCTTTCTGAATCTGTACTTTTTAGAGTTCCAAAATAAAACTGAAAATATTTTCAGAAACTTTGCTTGGGAAGTGAGTGGGTTTTTTTACACAGAGATTCTATTTTATAATGGACTTTATTGGACAGATCACCACCTGTTATTTCCGTGCAATTCATGTGAGCCTTTTCCTTCCTTCGCTGTCAGCTTACCCAGTTCTCTAAAGTGATTTCTGGCTGATGCAATATTGCTACGAGGCCTGCTGTACACTTTCTTATGCTACCTTACTCAGGCTTGTGAGCATCTTTATCTGTTGAGCAGGAAACAGACATACATTTCTCTTCCGTACAGTATGTTTTTGTTCTAGACCTCAGCTAATGTTGTTTCTCCAACTTGAACAGGATCAAGTGATTAACATTTTAAAACTTAACTACTTGGAGCTATTCAATAATTGTCCTATCACTTTCAGATTTGGCAGTGTGGTGGCACTTTGGAAATTGTAACTTGTTCACATGTCGGGCATGTGTTCAGAAAAGCAACGCCGTACACTTTTCCAGGAGGTACAGGGCAGATAATCAACAAAAATAACAGGCGGCTTGCAGAAGTCTGGATGGATGAATTCAAAAACTTTTTTTACATCATTTCTCCAGGTAAACAAGTTTTTGGTTATAAGAAATACCTATTAAAAATTAAAATGTTGTTACTACTGGGAAAGAACATGAGTATTTAAATTAAAATGTTACTGTTTTGAAGTTTGTAACACAAAGCTCATGTAAAATGTAAAAAAAGGAAGGTCTTAATTGAAAAATAATTTTGCTAGGCAGAGATGTACCCTGAAGGGTTTTTTCTTTTTTTTCTAAATTTATTTTTATTTAATTTTAGACATGAACATGATTGCTGAATGAGCTTCTTGTGCAATAGAATTAAAGCTCAGTGTAACGTCAAAGAGCTCAACTGTAGTGCAGAAAACTGGCCATCCAATTACATCTCATAACGTGCTGGAGTTTGGCCTCTGGCTTCTGTATTGTAGGCATTCCAGGTTGAATACATCAGAAGTGATTTAAGTGAAACCCTGTAGCAGGAGGGGCAAAAGTTAATATATCTTGGCTTGGTTGAGTTTGCACTTCACTGTGCAGAGTATAGGGGCAAATTGCCAATGTATGTGACTGTGATGATATTTATTATGTTTCTTAAAATGGGTATTAACAAAACAAGAGGATGTAAAATATGAGAGCAAATTTCCTATGCACTCAAGCTTTCTGAAAAAAAAATTCAGGAAAAGAAAGGAAGCCTGGGAAATACTGAATTATCACTTTCCACTACAGGATATTTTTGTTGTTTAAAAAAAATGGAGAGAGGCAACCTTTGGGTAGCAAGAGACATCTCTGAATACTTGACACATTAGAGGCATTCAGCTGTAAATACTAAGTGATGGTTCTACATGCCATGTCTGCTTTTCCAAAGATCCATCTTTAAAACTAGTATTTCCTTATGACTTGCTTATTAAGCCTCCATTAGTATTGAAATTTGAAAGCTGTAATACAATGTAGTATGAGCCTGAACAGTGTCAAATTTTAGATTACAGGTTTTAAGAATACTTGTGAAAACAAATGACTGTGCAGACTTATGGTGGCTTTTGGTCTTAAAAAATCCTACACAGTCTTGAGTAATACATTCTGTTAATTAAAATTTTTTTGCTACTACTCAAAGCTTTTTAGGTGAAAACAGAAGCTAACAGCTTACATTACTGCCCTGTATTGTTATTATTGAAGCATTATGAATTCAAACCTGACATGTATGGATATATCATTCAGAAAAGTGGTATATAAATAGGTGCAATCATTTTTGGTTAACATTGCTTTTATTCATCCATGTCAAGCTACATTTTAAAGTGTACTAAATAGCTGGAACACCTAACTATAAAAATGACCCAGTTCTTAAAAACAAATGTAAATTACTGAACACCATGATAAGGCTCTGTTACTTTATATATAAATCTCTATGGTCCTTCCATTTTGTGTGGTAACTGTAAGCTACCAAAGGAGCTCCACTGTGTGAATTTTGTAGGACTGTTGTTTGGATGGGACTTTCTTTCATAGCTTTGCAATATTGTGGAATATGCATGCGTTCTCCTGTTGGAGAAAAGGAATGAAAGAATTTAATTTAAAATAGAATGTGGTAAAATTTTTGAAATGGTGAAAGTAACTTAAGCAGTTATCTGTAACTGCACTGTATGTTTTCTTTCCTTTCAAAATATGCATGTCTGCATGGTTTATATGCTAATAGTCTGAATGATGGCTGGACAGGAACGGGCTTTTGCCAAGCTCCTCTTAGAGCATCTGGACCTGCTGACTGGCACATGATCTCATTTGTGTACCCAGGTCCCTATTGACGCTAGTTTGATACTAGAATTTCAAAGTGTTTCAGGAACAGGGCCATGTAGTACCTGAATAAGTTAAGCTATTCTGAAACTGGTTTGTTGCCTGGGGCTGTGAAGAGAGCAGTTGGTACTGTGATTCATTCTTAGCTATGATACAATACCTGTTGTTCAGAGAATGAACACAAATGTACTCAGTGCTGCTCCTGCATCTCACCCCCCAAATCCATGTAAGTTGTGAGAACCAGTAGGTATTAACTAGAGAGGATTACTATTTTGAGAAGTTCACAAACACCTTACGGTGGTTGTTCTGGTATCTACAACCTTACCTGAGTTTTACAGACCCTCATTTTACTTGTTGACAGCAAGTAACATCAGCGTAAATGTCAGTCTTTCTGGCCTGTGTTTGTCTCAGGAACTCAGTGAATCTCTGCTATGTTGGCTCACTTAGCCATACTCTGCTTTTCCAGGTATCCTTCTGATATAAAAGTTTAAATGTTTAGCTGTTGCAGAATGATGTAGTGACCCTCTGTCAGACTACAGCATGCATCCTGTGAAACTTTTCGCTTGTACAGTGTGTACTTTCAATATTACTGTGACAGTGTCACAAGTTCTTGCAAGGAGCGAGGTGAGAGTTTTTAAGCTGGTGCTGGTTTGCAAGCCTGCGTGCAGATGAGCAAGGAAAACAGGCAATCCTCTGTGCACCCAGGGTTTTTTTCCTCATTAGTTGACAAGGATGAGAAAATTAGATTTTGAAGGAGGTAATATACTGACAGGCATCGTTGAGCCTAGCTAACAAGAAATTTGTTTCCTCTTTTATATTCCTGCTCCCCTAAGATAGTGCATCACAGAGGGATTGGTCCAGGAAAGCAAACTTAAGATTCTCAGGTAGCTTTCCCACTTCATGCAATCTGTGTTGTCTGGAAAAAAAGGGCTTACTGCTTGAATTATAGGAACTCAAGAGACTTTTTACCATTGATGTAATGTAGTAAAATGGAAAGCCACCCTCTTGAACAGTAAGCCTGTAATCCTTTTTTCTTTAATAAGTACAGCATAGTAGAAATTGTTACTTGTCTCTTAAGCTTTCATGCATTTCAGAAGTCATCTCTGTGCTCAGAAGTGGTTAGGTACAGGTGGAGGTTGGGCAGGAAAGTGTTGCAGCAGATACTGCTCAGCCAAAGTCAAGCCTATCTCATTGTGCACACCAGCTATTCTCCACGGCAGTAGTGGCACTAGCTGTAGTCTTTTCTCCTTAGCTGATGGTTTTCCTCACAGTCATGTGTTAACAGCGGGACACTGTTTCCTTTTAGGCTTTCAGAAAACAGATCCAGCATGTGCAGGTGAATAGTCTGATTCCTGGCTCCAGTCGCTCTGTTTTGCAGACTCTGGCACTTCTTTATTTCTAGTGCTGGCCTTTCATAACTTTCTCCAGTCTTAAATACTAGGACTGGCTTGTCTCAGGTGAGGCTTCATGAGATGGCAATGTCAGTCTAACAGCTTGCTGTCAGGAGAGTGCCCTGCCTTTCATGGCGAGTGGTAGGGCTTCACCTCTCCTCACTTATTGATTGTTCATCTGTGTCGACTGGTTCGACTTGCTGAGCTTGTCAGGATTATTGGCCTTGTGGGCTGGCTCTCTACTGGTTTGGTTCGCACCCGTGTCAGCACAGGAGGTGCAGCAGGAATCTGAAGCTGAGCAAGGGAAAGCTGTCCCTTTCCACAGCAGCAGCTGCAAAGCATTAGGCTGGCTTACCATAGCTACCTCCCCCATACCTTCTCCTAACTACTACTTAATGATAAACTGACAGCTATAGAATTTGTTGGTATCCTTATTCTAAAGGTGAAGCATGGATACTTTCAGACAGTCTGGTTTCCCCACGCTGCATGCGAGCCTGGGTTCCACCTTCCACACGTGGTGCCCCGCTCCTTGTCCATCGTGCATCCTTGTCCATCGTGCATCCTTGTCCATCGTGCATCCTTGTCCATCGTGCATCCTTGTCCATCGTGCATCCTTGTCCATCGTGCATCCTTGTCATTCAGCAGCCTCTCGCATCCCAGCTGGTGAGCTGAAGGCATCCTGAAATGCAGCTTCAGTGAGCTTGGGCAGAGCCTCGTCTAGCTTGTATGGAAATTAATTTTACTGTTGATCAAAAGTTTGCTTCCATTGCACTGGGACTAAGTGGACAGGCAGAAGGCCTGAAAAGACAGCACTGCAGAATTACCTGAGCAAGAGCCATTAGACAGATGCATAGATGTGTTATTCTGAAAACTGGATCAGGAGGCCTAGTTTCTAATTGCCGCATGTCCTTGTCTCTAGCCAGGCATGGTTAAGTCAAGGTTCACTAGGTACGTGGATAACGTTTTTATTTATGGGTGATGGGGAGGACAGAGAAGGGGCTGAGTCCATGATCTTGCAATGTAGCTAAGCCTGTGTTAAAAATATGTATTGAGTGATTCCATGTGTTCTTGTTCTCAGCTCGTATTCCCTATTAGCTTTAATTCAGAACACAAATAATGTAGCTATTCAAATTGGTTTTAAATTATTATTGTTTATTGAGTTTCATACTCCTAAATAAAAACAAGTTGTATGATTTTTAACAGAAGACTAGTTTTCATACTGTGCTTTTGAAAGTGATTGATCAATTTACAATCATGATGAAAACATACTTTTTTTTTTTCAAAGCAGTTTAGCATAAATATATTGCCACACATTGAACTTGGCAAGCAAATCTTCAGCTCTTCTGAAATTTTGAGGATGGCAGAACTGTTGCAACACAGCTGATGGGAAGCGTAAATACAAGGTGGCAAAGAAAGTTAAACTGAAGAAGGCATAGTCTACTGATAGACATCACTATATGTATGTTTTTGCAAAGGTATAAGGAAAGACTATTACATATTACGAATCAGAGTACTTCGGTACAGCATACCAAACTTCTTTTAGTGACAGCACAAGCAAGTGCTGAGATGAATCCTACATTTGTACCAAAGAACTGGCAATGGTGTGATTTTACTTTATCGATATTTATTTTTTTAGTACATTTTTAAGCATATGTGTGGGGGGAAAAAAGCACGTGTTTGTCCCACAGCAAAGAGCAAGCCATGTGACAAATGGAATCATCAGGGAGGTCCACACTTTTAATGTAATTAGGGTTTGGGGGGCAGGATATATGTATTGCGTGATTGAGTAAAGACAACAGTGGCAAGTATTGTTAAATACTATTTCTGATTTTTTTTTTTTTTTTTTTTAAATGAACCAAATACTTGAAAAAACAACTAGTGGACATGGATGCCTTCCTCATGATTCACATACCTGTAGAGTTTGGCATAACTGTCCTCTGGGAGGAAGGTTTGGTCTAATTCTGGTTTTGTGGTTTGTTTTGATTTTTTTAGCTGAGCCTTTAAAAACAAGTACAAAAACACTGAAAGGTGTATATCACTGTTATGTATATATACATTTTACCAGTATGCAGAGGTAATAATAATTTAGACATGTACTTAATTTTATATACTTTATATTTTGCAGTTTTCCTAGTTTGCATCCAATTTTTTTTTCTTTCCCCCCAAAAAGAACTGTTACCCATAAGTAACTGCTGCTGCACTGTATAGTGCAAATGTATAGGAGCACTCAAGCTAGTTTTGAGTAACATAAATAAGGTACCAAGAACCTAGGAAACAGTAATTCAACCCCTAAAGGCAACTCTGCTGGTTCTGCTATTCAGTCCATCTGCTCACCTGACGCTAACCGTAGTCTGTGTGCCAGCGTACGGTTTGGAGCAGACCTAACTTCAGAGAGGATTTAAAAAAAAGTCTTTCTGACTAAAAATGGTTAAATGGAATGCAATACACACCTTTTATTTCATTGTAATGGAGGGAAAATCAGCTGGTACTTTGGTTTCTACATGGTGACGTTATCAACTACTTTAAGAAACAGCACGCTTGTATGCTATTAAGTATAACTTTGCATTTAATTCTTTATGGTTGTGACTTTAATTCTTACTGCCTTTCAGTGATGTGATAAAGCCTTAACAGTGTTGTTTTCTGAAGGTCAGTGTAGCAAACCCTGATGAATGAGTTTTGAGTATGCTAAGGTGGTTGTAAGGTTGGCACGAGAACTGTTTCATTCATCAGCTGCTTTTTCATCACTGAAAGACAAAGAACTCCGTACTTAATTGTGGCTGGTACAGCCTTCCTCCTCTTACTTCATCATCTCTTGAGATAGTGCTCCTGTTGGTGTAGAAGAAATATTTGTTTTGGCAAAGATAAGGCAGTGTTTTGGGGTGGGGTTTTTTTCCCCTTGCATGTTCTTGGTTTTGGGATTTCTTTTGTGACTCGAAAGCCCAGACTGAAGTTTTCTGGGGTTCCATCCCAGGAGATTTTAAAATTTAATTCACGCTATTCAAAATTTCATTAAAAAACAAGCTTTCCTTTGCTTTCCTTCCCTTACCAGTATAGTTCTCCAGCATCTTTTTTAAAAAGTCTTTTGTTTAAAAAAAAAAAAAAAAAAA
>VXBL01003789.1:235866-261072 GCA_013400195.1 Aramus guarauna
TAAAAAAAAAAAAAAAAAAACCAACATAGACAAAAAACCCACCCCAGCCTAAAAGCCTGGCGAGCATTTTCTTCTTTATGGAATATTAAAATTACTAATGCTTTTATTGATATTTACAAACATTTAGCTGAAATTATGTGGTTATGTGTCTTAATTGAGTAGAAATACACCATCTGCTGGCAGGTTGATTTAACAACACAGTATGCCAACTTTGAAATGTCTCAGACTCAGTTTCAAAAGGTCAACGATTTAGAGGTAATTTACAGTCCTCTAAGTGGAGGGATTTCTGAAAATTGTATGCAGCTGGAGGGTCTATAGGTGTGGTGGCCAGTTGAGCCATATTTGTGGTCTGTGTGGGGAATTTAAATTGCTAGGACTTGGTTTTGTTCTTTCTTGGTTTGGGTTTTTGTTTGTTTTGGGGTTTTTTAGTGTATTACTTCTAGCCTGTGTGGTATGGAGTGTGGTGTGGAAAATAAGAATAGAATGTGATGCCTGAAAAAGAAAAATTATCCCACCCTTAGTTAATATTATTGGGATATTAATGACAACAGTGCTTAATTCTCATGAGGCAAAAATAGCTACTGATGATGCACACCTTCCTCAACCCATTTACAGAGGTGACTTGCACAAGTTAATTTGCAGAAGGAATTAAAACAACCGTAAAGGGGTGGGAAGATACAGGAAGAACGACCACTTTGATAAATGAGGAGCAAAGGAGAAAAAGGCAAGCAAAATACCACAAAAATGATAACAGTCCTAATGGTGAACATACTTCCTGAAAATGCTGCAGTTATATTGAACAAATACTGAATTATTAAAGGATTAGTTCCCTGTACGAAGGCTGCTTTCCGACTGTTTCTTTGTGCAGTTAGACAGATGATGAAGGGTCCAGCAGGTGGTACCTGGCTTGCAGAATTAAATTAAAATGGAATTCTCCTTACTCCACAGAAGGAGACTGCTATGTTATGCTGCATAGATAGGCACCCCAGTTGCCATTGGGGATAGAATGGCATTAGTGACTATAATGGTTTCAGCCTTTCTCCTGTGATGACTTAGTAAGCAATTGCACTAAAATTGTTCCACAAACCACAGGTAAGAAATTGTCATGCATAGCACAGATGTAGTGATTCCATCTCCTGTATAATTATCTGGAAAAAGATGTCACAGGTAGCGACTGCCATGTCCTCTCTGAGAATATAAACCACATAATGCTATATTAAAAAAAAAATGATTTTTTTTGTGTAGAGATGACTTTCTAAAAAGCAAGTCTTTCATGCAAATATGAAGTATTATACTAATCACTTTTGTATTAATCGGAATTATATAAAGTTTACTAGCAGCCAATAAATAAAACTTTTTTGTTTCTACAGGAGTTACTAAAGTTGATTATGGAGACATATCATCACGACTTGGACTAAGACGCAAGCTCCAGTGCAAACCTTTCTCCTGGTACCTGGAGAATGTTTATCCTGATTCCCAAATTCCACGCCATTACTTTTCTCTGGGAGAGGTAAGATTTTATCCTACATATTTATCTACCCTCTGTAAAGTACATTGTGCAGTAAGTTGTTTGTATTCTGAGTAGTGCAAACAAGTTATCTCCAGCAAAGTTCAAATATCTTGCACCTGGCTGCATATATCTGGCTTCAGTGGGGCAGAAAAGTGGACTTTGGTATACAATACTGTAATTCGAATGTTTTCCCTTTTTTACTGTAGTATTAAGTCACACAGAAGGGCTTTAGAAATATTCCTTCAGGAATATATAGTTATTACTAACTTTCCATCTAACGTTCTCTACATAGAGCATGAGCTGAGTTTTGCTTAAAAAAACCTAGACCAGGTCAAGCAAGGATTTTGCCTAAAACCTGCTCTGAACTTTAACCCCAGAACCCTCTTCAGTGACCAGCAAGTTCCAGTGATCCCTAAGCCTTGCTGGTCACATGTCTGTTTTTCCTTAGTTTCTGAAGTGACTGCAGAGGTGGTACAGATGATGCTGTCCTAAAAAAGTAGGCACCTCCTCTCCCCTACAAGTCATGCTGAGCCAAATACTGAGCCTGTCATAGGGTGATTTTGTACTGTTTGTTTTTAAAAGAAAAGTTTTAACAAAATAGAGAAGGCATTCATGCTGCTGCATGAATATCAGGAGACTGATATTCATGTCTGCTTACTATATAGTAATACTATAGATTATATATAGAGAATATCATATATATTACAGTTTAAGGCTGTAACTCAAAAGTGATGAAATTGAACCCAGTCACTCGTGATTTCAAAAGGACTTAAACCCACCACGTCTAGGATAGCGCTTTAAAACTTTTGGTGGTTTTGGGATGCAGATTCAGTTGTGTCTGTTCTTATAGGTGAGTCTTTGAGCAAAAAGAGTCCCCAGGATGGAAGAATCCCCAAAAGAAACAAAAATTATTCTGTAACCTGGTAGCTTGAATTTGCTTTGGAGTTTGAGGCTCAAATAGTGATCTCATTGTAGTATGATTCCTATATTTTACATTTCATTTGCATAACCTCTGGGTGTATAGCACAGAGAACTGATGCTGGTTTGGTTCAAGATGAGCATGGTTCTGTTCCTCAAGCAACAGCCTTTGGTGATGTGCTCTTTTTCACTCCTAGATAAGAAACGTGGAGACAAATCAATGTCTGGATAACATGGCAAGAAAAGAAAACGAGAAAGTGGGAATCTTTAACTGCCATGGGATGGGTGGCAATCAGGTGACAATTATTTTTATGATCTTAATGTATTGAATTATTTAGAATGCTACTTCTCATCAGAACAGTTTTCTGATTATTTCAGTAGTTATCTTAAAAATATACTTGAGTTGTAAAGTTTAGCAAACTCTCATTGAAGAAGATGCCTACAGAGGAAATGTATGAGAAGAATTGTTGGTTGGTTGTCATTTCTAGGTTTTTGAGACCTGATTGTGATAGAGTTTGGATCAACTTTCAAGCAAAAAATGAAATGAGGGGAGGATGAGACTGTTACAAGCTAGGCTTCAGCTCCTGTAGGTTTTCTGGAACTGTCTCCTGATTAGACCTCCTGATTGGCATTGTTTCAAAAAAACATGCCTGTACCAGAAATGCTGGTTTCAGTGAATGTTTTTGTGAGTGTCAGTTCTGGAATTTTACTTCTGTTTTTTCATTCTACTCTGATAATTCTTGTTTAATTTGTTTTCCGGTATATGAAGATTATTTGTGTTGGGGATACTCCTGTTTCTGTGCAGGAAGCAGTCTGCAATTCTAAACTGTCAGTTTTGTCTGAAGAGCTTTTTCTTATAGTGTTTTTATTTATTCCCTAAAAACCCAAAAATTATTTTTATACATGCTGAAGGAGATGTGTGTGGGGGGGGGAAAGTTAGTGGATGTTAATGAAATAATGCACAAATATTCCCTCTTCCCCCTGCCCCAGGAATCTTTTATTTGAAGGTTTTTTTCAGTTCCCCTCATTCCTCTCATTCTGTCTAGGTTTTCTCATATACTGCCAACAAAGAAATTCGAACAGATGATTTGTGTTTAGATGTATCCAAACTAAATGGCCCAGTAACAATGCTCAAGTGCCACCATCTAAAAGGAAATCAGCTTTGGGAATATGATCCAGTGGTAAGTCTTCTAATAACTTGTGACAATAAAATAAGACAACTTGTGTTTTTATGTGAGCCTACAGAGCAGCATATTCCAGCATGGGACCCCTATTTGACAGTCGAAACAGGAAAGAAAGTCAGGATTCTGTTCCCTCTGTCATTAATCATGGTGCAGTCACTCAGTGGGCATCTGTAATGATGTCATTATCTGGTGAGCTTTGGGGGAGATTTTAGAAGAATATTTTCAATGTGTTTTGGATCCTTTGGAGAAAGATAGTCTGCTAGTGTAGTGTTATGTTGTGATGAGATCAACAATGGAAACATATTCCAGGTATCTACTGGACCAGTACAAGATAATTGTGACAAATTCAGCACCTGGTGTCTTATCTTGCACAATGTTCAAGGAAATACTTTTCTAATTGAAAAAATCAGCATCCCAAAATTATAAGGAAGATTTTACATTTCTAATTGTGGTATGTTTAAGGTAGAGATGCTTAAAACAGCTTTATTTTAATCATTCTCTTTCAGGTACATGATGTGCAAATTTATTTTTAAGTTCATAGGTTGAATTGCCAGACCTAGAAATCGTTGACCGTTGATCCATTCATCATTATAAGCTCTAAAAACAATGTTGTGATTGAGTAGTGCAGTCAAGAACTCTGACTTACAGCATGGCTATTTAGAAATAAATAGCTTGTTAATTTAAAATCACTTACTGCAAAAAAACAGTTGCGAGACAATTTGTGGAAGAAGAATCTTGCCAGTGTAATCAGAATGACTCTTTTATAAAGAGAACATACAGATATTTAGCTACTAACACGTCATTTCACTGATTTAAAAGGGGAAAAAGGACCAAAAAAAAAAGTGGGGGAGATATTTCTAACTAAATAGACTTCCTACAGATTTTAGTAGCTGAGCTGTTAACGAAACCTACAGCCTTTAAGACTAAAAGGAAATACGTATGAATAATGATTTTTTTGATTAGGATGGCAGTTAACGTGCAAGACAGTGGATTTCTACTAGGATTTCTGCATGCTGCTAGCAACTGCTGATAGGAGACTGAAGAAAGCTGTTGAAGGCTTTCAGGACTAAATGTTGACTGAAATGATGAAATTTGAGTCTTGGGAACCATTCAATCTTGTATTTAATGTAGTTAGTTTACCTGACTTAAGTCACTACATGCAGTGATTCACCAAACAGCAAGTGCTTTTTATTTTCTTTTTACTTTATCACTGGTAAGAATTGCATCTTTAGACACCTAATTAGAATAGTCTGTCTTGCAGTGATTGCCACAGACTGTAAAACAGACTTCCCCTGTGTCAATCCTCAGCCATAAATTTGGTCATATGTGTTTTTTCTCTTTATTCTGTCAATGGAAAAATCTAGATACAATCTTCAGAACTTTACTGAAAGCTGGCTAATGAAAAACAAAAATAAATTAGAGAATATTTAGCTAGAACTCCTGCTCACATAGGATTGGGATCTGGAGTCAGTAACCAAGGGGTCTTGTGTAGTTCCTACTTAGCTATAGAAGAATGTTAATAGCCACTAGAAACTTTTTGGTTAGCTTATACCTGGTGATTTTTGTAAAACTAATTTCTTCTTATTTTGTCTTCAAGAAATTAACCCTGTTGCATGTGAACAGTAACCAGTGCCTGGACAAAGCTACCGAAGAGGACAGCCAGGTCCCCAGCATCAGAGACTGCAATGGCAGCCGCTCCCAGCAATGGCTGCTTCGCAACGTCACCCTTCCAGAAATATTCTGAGAGGTTCTAAAGAAAAGCAAGGATTGACTGGGCTACCTCGGCTGATGCTTTGGCTACACTGTTAAGTAGCAACAGAAGAAACTTCTGCTCGGCAGAATCCGCAGTTCGTCAGCTGTTAGAACTCCTGCAGCTTCTCAGTAGCTGTGAACCAGCCTTCCTGTACAAGGATGTGAAACTACCACACGTACTAGTGAAACTGCGCCCACTGATGTTTACAAGATCAAAAGAATTTCTTCCAGCAAATAATTTAGAGAACGTTTGGACAGTGGAAACATAATCAATGAAATAGTCTCTCTGAAGAGCTGCATATCGTTGTAGTTTGCTTGCACATCAGTAACCTCTGCTGAAAGTGCTGTTGTAATGAAGAAAGCTCCAAGAATTTTTTTTTTTTCCTGGTTAGCAGTGGTAACCAGACTACTAAATATAGATCCACAAATAAATGAGAGCTGGAAACCAGGTTCAGTAACATGAAATAAGAATTCTGTGGTTTAAAAACAAAAAGTAAACAGGGTTTAATGGAAACTAAATCAGAACTATGAAAAGTACAATTTGTTATAGTGAAGTATCAAATTTATATGTAGATTTTATACCTCAGTGGGGGAAAATATCCAAGTCGAAAGGCAATTGTTTCTCTTTTTCAATTGTGTGATAGTCCATAAATACTTTTTTTTCTGGTGGGTCTAAAATTATTTTGGGCACAAACAAAATGAGCGTAAGAATAAACCTAGCTCTTGAATGTCAGATCAACTTTTTTTTTTATTTTAATTTCTTGGCTCTTGGAATTGTATCTTTTTTATTACTGTCTGAAAACTGGAGGTTAACATGCTGTCTAACTTTTTTTTTTTTGTCCAGACCTGCCGTTTCAGTTTATACTTGGGTCAGTCAGCTTATGGACTTTCATGGCCAAACAAAAGATTTAAGTACACTTTGAAATTACTAAGTTAACTTGACGGAATACACTTAGCGCCCAATACTCATACTACTGTACTACGGTTTTGTTTTCATAGCAATAAATCTTTTGTTCCTTGTTTGATTTCAGTCATCAAAAAGCCAGAAGATACGTTATTTGGGTAGCAGGAGATCAGGAAAACTGAAGGTTTTCTGGAATCCTTTTTCACTTCATATTCAGATGTGCTTCATTGTCAAGTGCATATTTAGATTAGACTCTGAATTGTAATGTTGATCTGCTGCTTTTTTTCTAATAAAATCTAAAGAAAAATAGCTAAATTGGCATGGTTTTTAAAGTTAACATAGCCAAAAGCAATATGACTATGTCATTACATTGGTCTGCATTTTTTAACTGAATTGCTTTGTTTTGTTAAGAAAAATCTGTGTGGGCTGATGTTGAAAATGAGCCACTGAATGCTCAGAGTATACATTGAATTTTCTTTTGGAAAGAAAAATGAGATTTGCTTAATGGAGAAGATATTTTTATGATCAATGTCATTGTTTGGCCAACTGTCCTGTAAAGCAAATTAAACCTAGACTCATGCAAAAGTTGTGTGGAATTATATTTGGCTGTTATGGCCATTTTAGATTTGCTATCCCAGTTTGCCTTAGCCCATGTTATCTCTGTTATTTCTGCAGTAGTACACAAGAGTTTTCATACACAAAGCAGGGGAAATGTTAACAAATTACAGTATTATCTTGCTACTTTAAAAATACATACGATGAGATGATGTGGGATTAATATCAGATAAAGCATCTAAATAACTATCTTTCATTGACCTCTCTTTTTGGATAGCCCTGCAAATCTTACAAGGTTGAAGTGGATTTATGAAAGTAATGCTGTGGTACATTTATCAGAAACATACTGAAGTGTGCCCAAATGACTGAAAAAAAAAACAAACCAAAAACCCCAACCAAAAACCCCAAACATCTCTGTCTTAGTGGTTACATGAGAAGACTTATTCTTTGGTATGGTCAGTGACGAGAATGGGATGGGTGACAGTGTCATCATTTGTAATTAATTATTTTCTTGCTCCTTAGATCCTTTGCGGTCCCTCCTGCTTTTATACTGTTTCTGAAGTACGGTTTGTAGCTGTCTGATACTGCATATTAGCCCACCGAAATGCTGCTTACAGTCTTCTGCGCTGTCACAAGTCCATGATGGTTTGGATTGTGTTTTGGATTTTATTTTCATTTATCTTAGCAAACTAGGCTTTGGTTTTTGTGGGGGGTGGGTAAAAATGAGGTTATGTATTCAGAAACAATTTCCCCAAATTAAAATACATCCCTTTAAAAACATCACCAGGGGAAAGGCTCTAAATCAGAGGTGGGTAACCCTTCATGAAATGAGAAACTGGAGCGTCGGAAGTGTGGTGTAAAAGTCCCATAAATTTTCAGAATTTCGTAATTTAGTGTTTCAGATTTCATAAGTATATGGAACATCACTGAACACACAAAAATGAATATATTTTCACTTCAAAATTTTCACTCCTATGATTACTGCTGTGTTATGCTGTTAACAAAACTGAAGTGCTATGGCTCATAGTGCAACTAAACCTGTAGGCAGGCCCTCAGCGTTACTATGACTTTGACCCTTGTTAATTTGACAAGTCATTTTATATGTTGGTCAAATAAAACTGCAGTAAAGATCGTCGCGCAACTCCAACCCCACATATCACGGTGTCAGCTTCAGAAAGCTGAAGCAGCAATCTGATTTCCAGCCTCCTATTCCTTACCGATCCTTACCTGCCAAGGCAGCAGCCCTCTTCCCCCGCCGGGTACGAGGAAGGGAGAGCGTCTGCGCTCGGTAGGCGTTCGGCTCCAACCCCTCGGCTCAGCCGGTCCCGCCGTGGGGCACCTGGTGCTGGTTTCACTGGCAGCGGGCTGTGGTTTGCTTGCCCATCTCGCCGCGGCACGTGCTTAGCAGTTGTATAGTCTGTGTTGGTGGACAGCCACAGGGCTTCTGTAAAAATCCTCTGTCCCTCTAGCAATGTGCATTTCAAGTGCTCTGTTGCATTAAGCGTTTTTCAAACGTGGCCACAGGATAGCTGCCCCACGTTTTTCTTCTGGTGTCCCTTACCTGCCACAAAGGTGGTGGCTGTTGTCAGAGCTCCCTGCTGACAGTGAGCTTCCTTGGTGAATTCAGGTGGAATTTTTAGAACTTCTGTACCTGGTTTTTATTTAACGTGTTCTGAAAAAAAAAAAACAACTGTTTTTTTTTTTTTTTTTCTTACTGTGTGGCATACCTGTGTTATTAGGCCTATGAATAATTTCTAGTAGAAATCCTGCTCTGCTCTCCAGTGCCTCTGTGTTTATGGGTCCTTTGGTCAGATCAGATGTAGGAGGGGAAAAAAGACCACTGCTGTCTTGTTTGACATTGATAGCAAATACATGCAGGGTAAGTGGGGCGGGGTGGGGGGGAACAACAGTAGTCGTATTTTGAAGAGAACTGGTAAACTTTTTATCCTTCTGTCCTGCACTCAGTGTGTTTAGCATAAATTGCCTATGCATGGTCCAAAGACAGTGTTCTGTTCTCCATCTCTTCTCATTTGCCTGCGCAGAGACATTTATTGAGAAACACCAGTGCCTTTTAACTGGGTTGAAGTGCATTACGTATTATGGTACAAACTTTGGGTAAGTACACTGTGCCAGGTCTGATTAGGTCATCCTCAGTCTGTTTAGATACTGAAACTCACAAAGCAGTTACCTGTGTGTACGTACAACTGTGAATGTTTTTGTCTCAATCTGCCAGTTTATCAGTATGAAATTAAGTTGTATTTTAGTAGCTTTATTTTTATGGTAGTACTATACAAAAGGGCTTAGCAGTTGCTTTACATTTTATCACAGCAGTGGTCCTAATCTCTGATATGTACTGTAAGCAAAAGAGAGAATCTCCATGTTACAAGTTAGCAGCAAAAGCAAGATAATCTTTCTAATTCCTACTCTGTAGAATGCTGCTTAGTTGCTCCGCTTGAACAAGTAATGTAACACGTTCAGAGAGACGAGCCAAACCTTGGCAGATTTACTCTGCTGTATTTTCCCTTCAAGGTGAGTAACGAGATGCAGGTATGCTGCAGAAGATTAATTGAGAAATAGTTACTCAAAGCTTTCCTTTGCTACATTAGCAGTTCTTCCATGCTTTCCAAAGAAGAAATGCAGGAATGTTTAGGTGTTACAGAATAGATTTTAATAGCTTTTGGAGCCTTGCATGTTATTTGAACATAACTGTAATACTAGAGATTTAGGGTAAGGCAGGAATATGTCAAGTTAAAATGATCAAACTTGCACAACGTCAGAGTGCTGTTTGCTCTCAGGTCTATGGGAACATTTCTTACAATCATCTTAAAGCAAATAGTTCCCAAGTTTCTTACTCTAATAATCAAGAATTGTTCATCTAAACTTAGTTGTGATAATACGTGAGGATGATGCACACGATGCACAGTACTCTGAATAACAAAATATTACTTTTTGTGTAATAAAAGTTTAATGTAGAAAACAAAATCAGCACGTAGCTAATATGTTATAGAGAGACTAGAAATTATGACATTGAGATGAAAACTGAAGTGCTACATTGTTCGCTTCTTTTTGAATCTTGGAGAACGCATTTGTAGCATTCTGCTTGCATTTCATGCAGTGCCCACTGCTCCTTACCATGCCGAGCCATTCAGCCAGGTGATGCTACTCCGTATCAAAACCGAACTCGGAGATTAAACCAAGCTGCTGCTTCTGACAATAAACCCAGTAATTGCCATAGCACCTGTTCAGGGCACAGAGAGGTACCTGCCTCTGAAACGATCGTTACTGGATTCCTTTGCCTCTGGAGCAACTAGTAAGACACACAGAAGAACCTCCTTTTGTTCAGTTTTGAACCCATCATCTTTCTTTCAGTAGACGGATGTCTTTAGGAGCTCTCAACCTTGATATTATTTACGCTTTGTGCTTGTATGCTTCAAAAAAGCTTGTTTATCTCACCTCTTGTGGAGTTCTGTCTCATTTTTTATCACCTTTCTCCAAGTCTTTATTTTTTTTGTTCTTTCCAAGATTGGATTATGGTGTTTAAGGTACTGATGAGTTCATATATTACCGTTAGAGATGAGCATTATTTCTACGCTATCCTTTTCGCATTCTAATAGTGCATTAAGTAAATGTTTTCATGAAGTGATCCTCAGTGACATTTTAGTCTTCTGAACATTTAGCTTGTAACACAGGACAATAGGAGTAATTAAGTGTTCCATTTGGCATTAAATTGGATTTACAGATTTTATTTTTTTTTTTTTTACTTTCTTTCCTTGTATGCTGTTTAATCACCTAGCTTTGGATATTTTGCTATCTTAAATAACTTGGACGTCTTTCTCAGTACTTAATGATACTGGTTTAGTCACAAGTTCTTGGCATTCCCACTTTTGCTTTTCTCTTGGGTTGGAATGGACCTCTGCAGGTCCTCTGGTCCCAACCCCTACAAAAGCAGGGATGACTGCACGGTTAGATCAGGTTGCTCAGGGCCTTGTGCAGTCAAGTTCTCAGTCTCTTGAGGGACACAGCCTTCTGGCCAACCCATTTGTGTTTGACACCTCTCACGGTGAAGATTTTTTTCTTTTTCTTCCCTAATACCTAATCGGAATTTCCTTTTCTGCAACTTGTCTGTTGCCTCTCATCTTTTCACTGTGCATTTGGAAGTCGATCATAAATCTTTCTGTTCAGATACTCTGTCAGCTATGTCACATCCCCGTTTCTGGGACTATATCCAGCTGGCCGTGTATAGTTTATATACTGAAAGTGAACTGCTAATAGAAAGGAGGTTAAAGCAGCTTTTTAAGAGACTTCACCACTGCTTCCTCTAAATTCTGGAAATATGCGTTCCTACAAACTTAACTTTGGCAAAGGCAGACACCTATCCTGTGAAGCGGTCCAAGAAAAACTGTTGGGTCTGTGTCCAGCCCACAGGAAGTGGGAAAGGAGCCCAGCCTTCTTTGCTGCAGAGACTTCAGCGTTGGAAATATTCAGACCAAAGAATTTGAGAATAAGTTTTGTAATTGCCTTGGCTGTACAATGAGGAGATGGGGATTGTTTCAGAGCAGAAACCTTGTTTCAAGTTCAGTGAAAACAGGAAGAAATTTCTAGCTGCTGTTTTCTGTCGTGGTTTTGATGTATGTGAATTGATTAATCAGGTTATCCAGGTCTGTAATGGATATTTTTGGTCTGAAAACGTTTTCAGGTAGCTAACCAGATTAGTAATGTGGTAGTTTCAGATCTGTGCCAGTGAGACGGACACAGCTCAAATGACCAATTCTGATGGTAAGTATTCTAGGATCTCAGGATATAACAGCTGTCGCTGTAGGTGATGGCTTGTTGCATGCCAATGAACCCTTCGCTTGCAATTTCTCCTGTAGTCTTTTAAGTCAGGGAAGTGCTGGGAGTGGAAAGTGTCATTTCCATTACCAGGGTAAAGAACCTCTCCCCATGTGAAATGAAAAAGAAATGTATCCTTGAGGCAGTGAGATCAAGTTGCACATGTAATTCCATTCAGATGTGGCTGTACTAATATGGTGAATGAACTGGAGAGAAATCTGAAACTTTAAAATCTTGTCTCTCATTCCCAGATGCTGAAAACCACTGGAACCAACTCCGTATTACCCATATTTACAGCTTGCTTGAATGTAGTAGCTCTCAAAATTACCCTTTGTAGTCAAAGCCAATAATTCTTCTGATCTGGTCTGCATTTTTTGTGATCTCAAATGTGACTTACTAAAAGAAAAAGCAAAGAATTCTTTAATTACAGATTGTGCATATATGTGTGTTTATCTGAAGTAGTTTAGACAAAGCATATTAAACCACTTCAACTGATTATAACTGAAGTTCAGCCCCAGAGCAGGAGTGTGTACACCCTGTCACGTGAGAGGCTGTTTTACTTCTGTATTACCTGTTGTAGGCTTGTGTAGTCCTGCCTGTCGTGTTTGGTACCAAAGATGTAGTCCGTGCAACCTCAAGCCTGCTCAGTGAGGTCCCTGGTGTGATGAAATGCTTCATTGTTCTTCTTCATCTTCATGGTTCTGGACTGCTAGGAGGCATTGTGTGCCATTTCCACTTTTCTGCATTGGATTCTTGCCTTGAAAAGTGCATTTTGGCCATGTGCACAGGTGCAGTTGACCAGTGATAGTGGTGCACTGAACCTCAGGTTTGTTTGTGGTTCACTTACTGCATACTCTGAATATTCTGCTGCATGGGTTGAATTGGTTCAAGTTCCTATATCTTGTGTAGGAAATATCAGATGAATGTGTAATGGACTTTCTACCAGAAATGGGGCCATTTGAGTCTTCCTGTTTGACTTGGACACCAACAAGACACATTAATTGTTCTCATCCTGTCAGTGATGTGTGGGAAATTAAAAAAGAGGTCCATTAGATGTGATCCTGGCTGTAGGACTGGAAAGGCTGTTGTGCAACTTTCTGTCATTTTTCAAGAGATGACAGAACTAGACTCATAGTAATGGTGGCAGCGTGGTAGTAATCTGTGGTTTGGTGGGGACTGCAGTCATGGTGAGAATGCCTTTGTCGCTCTCTTAAAGCTGTTCAGTGATGCTGACACTTCTCCCAGACCTCCTGATGGAGAACTGTGGAGCGCTGTGCCTAACAGTTCTGTGCTTGATCTTGGGCATGGGCATGAGACAGCTCTTTCTGCCTTGCGAGATATTCTCGTCAACGGCGAAGAGGATTTCATGGTGTATACCTATGCATGATTTTGAGACTGTTATTCCTACAGTCCTTAATATTGCTGATTAGAGAAGTAGGAACCAAAGGAGACTGGTTTGTCCTTCAGTTTTGTAGATATGTCAGTGTTGTAAGGGGGTTTGTCTGTTTTGTGGGATTTTTTGGTTTGTTTACTGTCCTTTGCTGTGTTCACATCTTGTAGTATTACAGCTCCGTAAAGAAGTTAGACGAACCCTGATGGAACTTGTCTGTGAAGATGTCTATAAGAAGGACAAATTCTGCCAGAAATACAAGAAGGTAAAAGCAGTTATGGATAAAAATACCCCTACCCTGCACCAATATTTACCCAAGCTTTTTTGAGATACAGTAGTTCAGCTTAAATTTCTTCCTGTAGTAATCTGAGGTCCACTTCAATTATGAGATAAAGGTTCCCAGGTTTTTCATTAAACTGCTCGCCTCAAAAGCTGTGTTTCGCAGTATTACCACAGAAAGTTTTGTCTCTCTCGATGGTCACCTCTGCATACGCACCTTTGGTGGTTTTGAGAGTGAAAAGTGCCCTCCTCCTTTGCAGAGTACTTTACTACAGTTGGGGTTATATCAACTGTTCTCAAGTAGGTGATGTGTACACCTAGGGCTAACGTGGCATCGGTAAGGTGTTTGTGAGAAGAAACCCTTTGATAGTTTGTTAATTATCAATGTGTCAGGAGCTTCATGTTAGCACCATAGATGACTCCACGCATCTTTCATTTCATAATATAATAGTTAAAAACCCACAAGTGGAATTATTTCAGATACGTGAACTTCTTTTCCTCCCTTTCCATGAGTCCCTACAGTTTGTGGCTATCAGTCAAGTGGCTGAGAAGGAACTTAAATGGTGCTAGGCACATCTGCACCCAAATATGAAGAGCAGAAGAGTTACTTTCCCCACTATGGATATTAGAAATAAAGAATTGCGGTGTATATATAACCAAGATGCAAATGTGCAAGTAGACTCTGCAACTTGGAGAGCTCCAGTTAGAGGTAATCTCACTTTAATGCAAATTTGTGTGTGGTTTTGGTTTGGTGTTGGTTTTTTTTTTTTAAACTGAAGAAGTGAGCCTTGACTTCTGACTATCTTGATTATTCAGGGCATGAAGCTTATTGAAAACTAAACTGTTGCAAAAGGCCAGTGAAGTGATTGTTCCTGCATCCTGTGGATGTAGCTTGATGACTGTAAATTTCAGCTTAGTTTTTTTAGGATGTGCCTGGACTAGGAATGTTAACTAGCTAAAATAGATTTAATACAGCTGTACATAATCAAGGAGAGAAGGAATAGGAACTCATATTCTACCTGATGGGGTTTGGATTAAAAGGCAGTGGGGTAAACATGAGTTGGAACAGACTTGTTCCTTGCTGGCACATCAAAAAAAGACCAGCCAAAAAAAAAGCCAGCCCTGCTAGTGGCCATACTATGTTTTAATAATTTCTCACAGTTAGGGGGATAGTAAAAAAAAACAACCCAATGAACTATCAAATATGTTGCTTCTATGAATTTCTCAAAGATTAATTGCTAATGCTTCTCTACTTACTGAAAGCAGGATTTTTTTCCTTTGGAAGTCCAAGATAACATATCTTTTTACCCAGTTTTTGCTGTATATGCAACCAGTCTAAATGGGAAATGTTTAGGGTCAGCACAGGAGCAAGTTATGCTTTCCCAGGAGTGATTCTATTGGTTCAAATAGGCTACAATAAATACATATAGCTGAGTCCTAAGAAAGGCAATTTGTTTTTCTTTAAGTTAGAAGAGCTAAACCTCATATCTGCATCACTACTGGAAGGAGAGATGTTTTTGCAAGTTTCAGCTAAACTTGAACGTATTATTTTATGGTCCTTCCTCTGAAACAGGTGACTGAGCTCACATGCTTCTTATGGGCAGGTAACTCGTGCCTGTCACACCCACGGGGAACCCCCGGCTGAGTGAGAAAAGCCAGCTCCGCGTTGTTGCCACCACAGACACACGCAGGGCACTTTTGCTTTGGGCTGCAGCTGCTGAGCACGTCCCGGGGATCTGGGCTCCAGAGTGTTTGTGGTAGGTACGGGGTAGGTGATTCAGAGATGAGAGCAGACATCTGTTAAAACGTGATGTCAACTGGAAACAAACATGAAACACTGTGAACTGAAGAAGCATCCCCCTGAAGGTTTACTCATCGTGACTTCTTGTCGCTCTCGTGGCATCATTTGTGTCTGCTTCACAGGAGGGGGGACTTCTGGATATCCTGACAGAGGTGGGCATGCCGAGCCTGGGGGAATGTCTTTCTAAGAGTAAAGCCACACCAGCCCCAGGACTGGAGTTTCGGTGACAGTGGTGGTCGTGTCAGAGGGGCCATCGTAGTCGCTCCATGCCCTCTTCAGTTTTCATTCACAAAAGGGACAGCCTACAAAAGCCATCCTTCTCATTGAAAAGATATTGCTTGTCTTTCTCTCCCTGTTTCCCCTCGTGCATAAAATAGCTTGATTTTCAAAGAAAAGGAAGCTTCGTTTAACAAAGGAAAAACAACAGTTAGATTCCCTTTTTGTGGGAAGGGGGGGTGAGCAGAGAATGTGAGGCGCTGTGTTTAGTCTTAATTGTCTTCACTGACCTGCAGAGAAAGCCTAGCTAGGCTGGATTCTACCGCGGTCAGCATGACTATCTAGTTCATGGGAAGAAAAACATAACAGGCAAACAAATTTTTAAAGAAAAAACCCTACTTCCATGGCTGATTATTTTGAAATGTTTACTCTTAAAAAGAACACACAACACATCATGCTGCAAAGAACTGGCAAAGTATTTTGGACATGATGACAGCTAAAAGAGCTCACTTTTTCTTTTTTGGGTCTAGTCCCATTTTCTTGATGTTGCAACGTAACTTTGCACTCCCCCCCCATCTTGTCTTGAACGCCAGAAATGTAACTCTGCGGTTACATCAGAGACTTAATCTCGGGGCAGAGCGGGAGGTAAGCAGGTGTGGTGTCTGGCTGCTCTTCCCTTGCTCTGGGTTGTAATTACTCTTGTGCTTCTGCCTCCCACTGTTTACACCGTTACAGTCAGTTGCTTCATGTGGTTTTTCTCTCCCCAAATCAGAGCAGCCACCCCCACCCTTCCCTTTCTGATCTCAAACCAGGGACCAAAGGCACCATTAAATCTCAAAACCTTCCCAACACTGGCTATACCTCTCTGACCTTATCTCCTCTCTGCTTTCCCTCCTCATTGCAAAAGCTTCTCATATCTAAAGCCGGAGCCCTGTTCAGAGGGCAGATCTGTGTCCCTGCTTTCATCTGACTGCCTTTTTGACCGAATCGCTGTGGCAGACGCAGCCAAACCAGCACCGACACCGGCCCGGGCGCGCTGTGGCTGCCACCGGCTGCCGGGCTCCTGCCACCCCGGGCGTCTCCTGCGAGGGACCCCGCTTTGGCTCGGGTGGCTTGACTGCTCGTGGCGTAAATGGCCTCTGCTGCACCTACCCGTAAGGTGCAACCCTTTTCGCAGCGACAGCTTACAGCTGGGCACGAAGACAAAATAGCAGCGTTGGTTCCAGATGGCGTATAAAAAGTGCCTGCGAGCATTTTGATTTCTGACAATGTTTTAAAGATGGGGGAGCAAAAAAGAAAAAAAAAAAAAAGTGTTCTTTTGGTTTGGTGCTATGAAGGGTGCTATTGATCTCACTGGTGGCTGCTAGCCATCAGCATGGGTTTTGTCCCGCTAGAAGTACCTATGGAAAGCTAACTTAAAAATCAAGGAATGTGGACCAGCCAAAACTAGGTCTTTTTAGCAATCTCCTTGCTTGTGAGTTGCATTGTGATTTTCTCCCAGGATGGCCAGTCTTTTTTTCCTCTGCGTAACAAAAATCTTTCAGAAAACTTGTGGGCATTGCGAGCAAAATCTTTTACATAGCAGCCAGTGATCAAATCTTAGAGAAAACCATTTTACAATTGTTTTAAACAGATTTGAAGTGTTTGTATTGGACTGACTTTTGGCACTCCCTTTTTTTGTTGTTAAAGCCAGGAGCATCAGATACTACGAGTAGTACAACTGTGCAAGGCCAGAGGCATCCATAAAATCATATGCAATAAATTAAAACCTTTTCACTGTGCCTAATAACGTTGTAAGTTCTGTGATCTGAAATTTTAGGATCTTGTAGGGTTAGCTGTAATTACCCGCTGTCCTGTCAGACTTTGTCACAGCTGGCTTAAAGTGCTGGAGTAAGCACAGAATTAGCCCCATCCAAAGTACTTGGCTCCCGTCCCTTTCCAAAAGAGCAGGGGAATACAAAGAACGAGGAAGCAAAACTTTCAAGTTCATATCAAGCAGCTTTCTAGATGACACTGGAACTGTTTGCAGCTGGCCATGTAAAACTAACCTGCAATTGGCACCACATCTTGATTCAGAGCACAGTGGTTGAAATTTTCAAGACAGTTGTCCATGACTTTCATCTAGTTTGCAGATTTTGCTTTGACAAACGGCAAGTGCCCGAATTTAAAGAGTAGAGGTGGCTCCAGTTATTAATCTGCACTGCTGATATATGGCCTCTCCTGTGCTTGTCTGGGTAAGTAAATTGAAAGCATCTGTGATGGTCTTTTTATTTTTTTATTTTTTTTATTTATTTTTAGGGGGAGGGGAGGAATGCAAGAACTACAGTTCCTTGTGATTTCAAAAAAGTTATCTGCTTCTTGGCTTTTCTGTTTAGCTACACAGAGCAGAACTTCAGTCCTGAAGATCAGGCTGTGTACAGTTAACTAGTGTTTGTTCTAAAACTAAATAAGAAATTTGCGGAATCTTATGTGATTTCCACCCTGCTTTTCAGGATGAAAATAGTGGTCGTTCCTGGGAATTTTCCATTCTGTGCTTATATTTTACTGTACCTTAAGAACTGGCCTAGAGTTGACTTGATCTTTCATATTGCTCAGCTGAAGAAGGCAAGTAAGTTTTCAATCATTTCCAGTAAACTAAGAAGGCTGGAGAGAGAGAGAAGAGTCGGAGAGTATTTGAATAAAATAACATGATCTACTTTTAACTTAAAAACAATAATACTGCTCTGAACCTGTAAGTTAAGACTAAGAAAAGCCCTCAGAGGAGAGCATTGGTTTCCTACTGTGATACAATAGGATTCCTTTCCTGATGCACAGCTCTACCAGAAAAGTTTCTCTGGGCCAAATGTCATCCTCTGACAACTGCGCCGCGTGCCAGAGAGTTAAGGTGGGGAAACTGTTTCAGACCACGAGTCTGACTTTCTTTAAAGTTAGATCAGGCTTTTGCTGCAGAAAGTTCCTGAGCTGCGTTTGGATGATACCAGAGTTCAAAGGGGGAAGGAGCAGAGGACACGCCATGCCATCAGCCTCCAGCGCGTTCAATGTTGCGTCAAGAAGCGTGAGTCTTCGGTCTTTGTGTTTCCGCTTTCTTAAATGCCTATGTGTGGATTTAGTGCACTAGCTATTATTTAAGTAGGTTGTTTAAAATAATTACACTTCAGAGTCCATTACTCAGCATTTTTTACTCTTGTTTGCTTCACATAATGATCATCATCTGTTTGAAATTAAGGTTTCATATGGAAATAATCTGGAGCGCAATGGCTGTGTTCTTATTTGGATCTATTTCTGTTATTTTTTTTAATATTATACATCTAGTTCTGGCTAAAAAGAAAGAGAGAGAGATTATGGGAGTATTTGAGGTATTTCAGTCTCTAAAGCCTCTCACAGAGTAGCTAACTTCCTACTAAAAGCCTGACCACCAGCTACCAAATAAACTTGCATTATTGCTCTTCTATTTGAGCATCGCTTTCGGTGAACTCTTCCTTCATCTATCTGCATTGTGCTGATACCAGCAGTTTGTTCCCTGTGAGCTTCCTGAGCAATGTCAGGAGATGTTTCCATCAGGCTGCGGATGGTTTTGCACGAGGGGTTTGGCGGGGAGTATATCAGTATTGTTGCCTTCTAATAGGCAGGATGCATTAACTGACCCTTGTCTCCCTCCTTGCCCTGTCTCCTGTGCTTTCTTGTAAGGAAGAAAATATCGTACAATGCAAAGGTAAGGTGTAAGCAAAATTGTTATCTCAGGGCTTTGAAGGAGGGGTAGGTATCCTGCTGAGGATGGTGATGCCATAGCACGTCCATCTTTTCTCAGCTAAACCCGGCTTCTCAGGCTGCTGCGGTACAACACAAGCTCCCCAGCTTGCATCTGGGTTTACCGCTGGTGTTCACCTAGGTTGTGAGCTGCTTTGCGTGGCTTCCTGGGCTTGCAACTGAAACGTCCTTATCTGTTTATTGTAGCACTCTTCTGAGCTGCTTTTTTAATCTGCTTTGGTTGTTGCCTGAGGCCTTCCAGGGGAGCAGAGTCCTGTTCTCGGCTTCTCTTGGCATCCTTCTGCCCTGACACGGGGAACGGTGTTACCTCTTATCTCCCAACGCACGTTCCTCTGGAGTGGCAAGAATGTTTCTGTTGCAGAAAGGGGAGGCAGGTCCTAGAATCAAAAATCAGAGAGCTTTCTATGAAGTTTTATCTACTGCTTCTATGTCCATAAAAAAACCATCTCCTTGGATATCAGCTTTCAGCATCACAGCAACACCCTTCTTGATCTGAAAACACTTTATTTACCAGAAACCTGTGTTATATTGTAGATCTGCTCTAAATTTAGCTGCACTATACATAGTTTAGCCTAACATCCATTATCAGTTGCTGCTTCATTATTTAATATAGTTCCTGTTACATGAAACTTGCCTTGGTTTGTGTTTGTGCTGGCTCTTTCCCGAGGTTCCAGTTGTCACTGTTTATGCTTCCCAATATTTTTAACCAAGTCAAGTGGTCATCTTAGGAGGAAAATATTTGGAGGATGAATCTCTGTAGGATGCAATTTTATCATTGACTAAACAGGTCTTCGGGGTTTATGTATTTGAATGCTTGGAATTCTACCTCTCTGCTGCAGTGATGAGCAAGTATTCCCATTCTTTATCCAGTAAAGGTAAGGTACTGCTTTCCCGAACACTGCTACAAATATTTTCTTCTTCATTAATATTGATAGTGGTTCACCCACCAGCATGTCAAGTTGCCTTTCTCCTCTCACAGGACAGACTCCTCACAATAAACCCTGGGCTCCTTGACAAATTTTATGTGCTTGGAACTTCTTTTTCCATTTAATACTGCTCTTTCTGGCAACAGACTTGTAACTGTGTAACAGTGTTTAATTGAAAGTTAATAATCTCATTTGTTTTTCAGAGTGCTTTGCAGCAGGCTACGGACAGATTGAGAATTCCCCTTAGCTAGCAGTGCTTGAGGTGATCCTTTCTGTCCACTGCATGCTTGCCAAAAATGAGGCAATCCATTGCATGCTTCCCCCTCCTCCATGTGGTAATATTGTCTTGACCTGTGGAGCTCACCACAGATTGCTTGGCTGGTTTTAAGCTCAGCAAGGTTTCCTGTTGCAGGATTTTGGAGGCAGACAGTTGTGACTGCAGCATCAGAGTGTGAGCTTCGTTTTTCATTGTGTGCAACCTGCAGAAATTGAGTTATCCGGAGATAAGTACAGTACCTCTAGGACTGCTGCTTTGGGTTCCCGCTGCAATCTGATTTGTTTTCAAGCCATGACAGTGTCAGGGACGCTTGGTCAACATTAGCCCTGGATCAGTCATGAACTCAAAACCGCATTGCACTGCTCATCTTCTCATGGTGGACCCTTCCTATTACCTTCCTTTGCCTGCGTCAGCTGACAGCTACTAAACGTACCACGTACATCGCTTTGTCAGATGAGGTCCTCTTCATTGTTGCTAGCAAGCTCTCACTTCATTTGAGTGAAATGCTGCTTAAATATTTCTGTTCCAGAGGTACTTTATACTATATACTCAATACCACAACATTCAGCTCTTCCATTCTTCCAGGTGCTCATAGACCCAAGTTATTCTTTTCATCAGCTCTTGTTAAGGTCTGAAGGGTCTGATGTTTGAGAACTGCACAGGGCAGAAGGTGCTTGCAGACATGCCTTCAGTGCCCAGCGAGCAGGTCCCAGGGCACACGAGTACCAGAAAGCACCTTTCTGCCAGCTGACCCTCTTGCTTGGTTTGGGTCTGTAGAAGCCGAGCCACCAGCTTGTGGACTCGCACTTGTCTTCTGGCCTCTGTGTGTGTATGGGTTCAGCTGCTGCTTTCTGACAGGAATCGGTTTGTTCTATGAATATGGTGGAAATGTTATTTATTTTGCAAGTTCCAAACCTGTTACTTTGTGTGCAATAAAGCCTAAAGGACGAAATTAAAATGAGAGAATCACCTGATATCTTCAATATTGTGTGATTGCAGGAATGTGGAAAGAGGAAGAATCCTTAATTAAATGTTTTCAGAAGTCTTAATGAAATCACATGTCTAATCCTGGAGGTAGAGCTTCTTTTAACTAGATAAGGCATATTGGCCTCACATGAAGTAAGTGAACTCAGTTGAAAATCAGCTCTGGTTTCACATTAAATGAAAGTCTCCAGAGATGGCAAGGGTTTTGAATAACAACAACACTCAGTTATCAATAGCTTTTTGAAAGTGCAGTTGTATTATTAAAACACAGTTTGGATTATATTGCCTCCATCAAGGCAAGGTCCACGAGTAGGAGTATATGCATGTCAATACATGTCAACAGGTGAAGCAGGTGGTTGTCTCAAATGCACGTCTGCTTCATGCAGACTGTATGTATGAATGTATGTGACCGTCAATGTGCATTTCTGTTTAGCTAATGTGCAGCCCCTGCATTTTCTTTCCTTTCCTCCTCCCCAAACAGCCTCCATGAATCTCATTTTTGTTCTTTGAATGTTGGCAACAGTAAGTTATAGGGGAAAAATGTAATTTCTTTGTCCATTTTTCTTTTTGTCCTCCTCAGGCCTTAATCCACAATTTGCAAATTCTTCACTGTGCCTAAGTGTTCTTTCACTTGACTGGAAGTGCGCATTGGTGTAGCCTGTCCAAGTATTTGGGCAAGTCCTTCAGAGGGCAAGATGCATAAAAGGGGAAAGGAAGCTTGACAAACTGGGAAAAAAGTGCTTGTAGGAATAGAAAAAAGGGTGGACATACCGGGAGCAGGTATAGTGCCATACTTTGTTTTGTTTAAACAGACCTGACATTAGGTTCGTATCTTCTTAACCAGTACTGTGCAGCACACTGGAAGTGATATAATATCCATATATCATATGGATATCTGTACCAAACACAATTGCACTCATGTTTATGGATAAAAGTGACCATTGTCGTACATGGGTGGGATTAGTGCAGTCTGGGTTTTTTTCAGCTGAAGTAGTTCAGAACTTGGTTTGGAAGGATCCCATTTCTCCAGAGGGTGTGGGTGGTGGCAGAACACAGGAGATCGTAGAGGAGCAGTGACACCTGCATCTTTCCTGTCTGTATTCTGCTGATCAGCTGTTGTTAAAACCAAATCAAAACAACAAGACTTCTGAAGTCAGGAGCGGCGTTGGCCTGGCTTTGTGCAGCTCCCTTGCTTCCTGCCTTCAGCTCTTAGAGGTTGTTCCTTTGATCCACTCTGTTTCTCCATTCGTGCCCCCACCTTGTAAGTGCTCTCTGAAGGGGTAGGCTGTATCTGTGCAAATACAGTTATTAGAGAGACTTGGAGTTCATGTGGACAACATTGCATTGAGAGAATATATAACAGCTTTCTGCCCTGGTATGGCATGACGGAGAGACAGAAAGTTTCATGAAGTTTGCTCAGTTTCATGGCAGAAGGTGATGTGCTCCAGAGCTGACCTTCAGCCAGGCACCTCCGAGGGCACAAAAGCATGTGAAATCTCTTGTCTGGGCAAGATGGGAGAAGAGGTGAGAAGTGAGCACCAGACATGGGCTCATATTTTTGTAAATGAAGTGGAGAGGAATAACCAAAAAAGCTGGGAGGAGTTGATGTTACAATACAGTCTTCTAAAAAGCAGTTGTTAATCAGAGCTAATATGTTCAAGGAAGTAAAATGATGAAAAGGCTCTTGGTTTGCAGATGGGAAATGTCTGTTACCACAGATGTATCTCTTTTTTAATTTAGCAGTTCACAATCTTTTGTCCCCACCTCTCACCCCCAACAAAACCTATGGATCCAAATTTCCATCAAAGGAGTAGAAAGTTTCAGCTCAGCCTTGCTGCTTCTGGGGCTTTGAAATAGGGAGTGAGAGTTCAGGATGCCATACACAACCACATCAAAAAGTTGTGATGATATGAACAGAACCTTTTTGTCTAGGCTTCTAGGTAACTCTGTGCACCAGGGTTTATCTAGGATGGCATTGGGCAACAGCCTGTTTTGGCCTGTTCCTTCATTCCTCTCCTAAGAAATTCCTCAGAAAGTATCTTGGCTGCTGAGTAAAGGGGGAGTTCGTGTAATCTGAACCTTAAAAAGGAATGATGATATTGCTCCCACACAAATGAATCATTGTGGTAAGGAGGTGAGGTGGTTTTTAGCCAATCATAAATGCTAACTTATGCAAAAAATTTTTTTTTGAATGAAGCAAAGGGGTATTGGTGAGGTTCTTTTTGTTGTGTGAGTTTTGGGTTTGTTTTTTTTTTTTCAGAAGTCACAAGTTCACATGGAGTGAAAGGTGTCTGTGTGTCTTGGTAAAAGGTTACTGCTTCTGGAACTAAATACAATTTTAAGTGCACACAGTACCTGTGATTAGAATTTCAGATCACTTAGAGGTAACTATTGTTATCTCTGCCTCTCAAAACTGAAGGTAATCCTTAGGAATCTAAACAGACTTGGTGTGGTGCAAGACGTTTACTGGGACACACCAGTCAATTTAGCAGAATCACAGGGGTGATTACTTGTGTTGCAATGAGAAACAGGCTTTGTAAGTGGATTAAGCGTATAATTTTAGCTCTGATTCTTGAGATATAAGGGTCACATGCATTCCTTCAAGCCTCCTCTCAGATCTCCTTACCAACATATGTTGGTGGCAAACTGTAGCCTGGCACACATAAATTAGACCTAGAAAAACCCTTCAACCCTCACAGGCTCTACTGAAGCCAGTAGTTTCCAGTTAACTTACCTGAATTATAGAAGACTCAGAGTTGCCTAAGTGTCTGAGACTGAGACACCTCAGTGAGCAGAGTATAATGTACCATGGTCCTCAGGTGTTGGGTTGCCAAGAAATTCTTTGAGGTTTTACCTGTGGTGTTTCTCAGTGTCCTCTCGCTGCCAGACACCCCTTTTCCCATCAGTAACCTGGGACTTCTGTCTCACCAGCAGTTGCAAGGGGCAGTGTTTCCCTGGTGTGTTATCTTTGACATTATCAGCTGACATGCAGGGCATGGTTTAAGTTCTTTACTGTGACCAGTGCTACCCTTCCAATTGAAAACTGGCATAGGGCAGATTTAGTAAACCATCATAAATGGCCCCTTCCTTCAGTTTTGCTCATTCTCTGAGACAGGCTCAACCCAAACTAGATGAATAAGCTATAACGTGATTTGGCATTTTGCTGGAAGAGCTGAGTATGCAGGGTTTTTTTATTGTAGTCTGGATTTCCTGATGTTTAAAAATGTGATATAAAGGCAGGAAGGTTATGGGATGTTTTGCAGATACTTATAAATGGCAATGTTGATCTTGAGAGTGTCCTTATGGTACACTCCCAAACAAACCTCTAAATCAAGAAAACAAAAAGCTCTGATAAACCTTGATGCAGCTCAATGAATCCCAGTTTGTTCATGGCTCTTTCTCAAATAATGAGTTATTTTGTCTGTGTCTGTCCTAAAATTTGAAGGTCAAGCCGCTGTGTCTTTAGGATGTTGACAGCAAAATGTGCGGCTTCACAGTATTCAATTACAATGAAGTGCACTGTGGAGTGTCAACAATGTATTTCTTGTATTTTAGTAAGCAGTATGTAGTAATGTTTGCATTCAGATTTTGGTTAAGATCTGATGAGTCCATCAACTTTTGATATATGTCACTATATTGATATCGTACTGTATGATATAGTATCATGGTTTGGGTTGGAAGGGACTTCAGAGATCATCTAGTTCCAAGCCCCCTGCCATGGGCAGGGACACCCTCCACTAGACCAGGCTGCCCAAAGCCCCATCCAACTTGGCCTTGAACACTTCCAGGGAGGGGGCAGCCACAGCTGCTCTGGGCAACCTGTTCCAAGGTCTCGCCACCCTCACCGGAAAGAATTTCTTCCTAATATCCAATCTAAATGTACTCTCCTTCAGCTTAAGGCCATTACCCCTT
>VXBL01003789.1:264851-383633 GCA_013400195.1 Aramus guarauna
TTTGGGGGGGGGGCGGGGAGGGAGGTCAGTGAGAGCCCCAGAATTTGGAGCGAGTCATCTGCTCTCCATCCCCAAACTCAGACCTCACCACCTGAGACCTGCTGGGGCCACCTTGGCCTTGGTCAGAGTCACCTGGGCTTGGGGAGGAGAGTGAAATGGCTGATCCCCCCCGGCACCTCGCCCCCTTCTCACTGCTGTCATCCTCCTCCGCCACCGAATGAGACGCAGCTGGGACTCGTGCGCTGAAAGGAGACAAAAAACCCTGATGCGGTTTGGAGTCCTGTAAATTGAGACTGTGCTGTCTTGACCTCTCCGTCTGGCATCCTTTGTTGTCTCACCTGGTGTCGCTTCAACATTCAAATGAGAAAATAAAAATTCCTCTTCCCAGGTGGGCTGAGAACAGCTTTGTTGGCACGAGGCATGCGTGTGCATCCCAGGGGAGCAGGCAGCCAGCTCAGGAGCGCTGCAGTTTTGTGAGGCTTCTCATAAAGGTCTGGGTTTCTGAGTCCTGAGAAAAAGCACCCAGCAACAACAAGAACAATCACCTGAAAAAATATCCGATGGACTGGAATTAATGTAAAAAACCAGTGATGGGAGCTGAAGTAATTGCAGAGAAGTTTAGGACTCTTGCTTGCTCTGCAAGAAAAGAAGTAATCAGCCTCACCATGCACCACAGCTGCTCCCCAGAACCCAGAAACTTAAAGAAAATTGTACCTCACCAGAAGGAGCAAAATTATTATTTTTTAAACTCCTGAAGCTACTTCAACAGGTGATAATACTAAAAACATTTTGGTATCCTCTCAGAAATGCACGGAAGACCACCAGCAGCACGAGCAAGCGAGGGCATCAGGCAGGGAACCGGGGCGGCAGTCAGGAGCGCCCCGTTACGCGCGCAGGGAAGCGTCGGAGCTCCACGCTGCTGCCACGCACCGGATGGAGACCCAGCAGCTTTGTACTGCTTAAGGCCATTTGAGTTTTGCCCAACTCAAACCCTTACTTGGTTGTTTGAACTTCCCAGCTGTTACCAGCTTCATGTTTTGGTTTTCTTTGGCCGCCAGGCAGTGATTTTTGTCTAGGTACCAGACTTCAGCAAATAGCGTTTAATGTTATGAAAACCTTTACCTTCTGTTTTCTGGAGGATTATTATGTTTTCTAAGAAAAGCTCAAATGTGAAGTTTGATGTCAAACAATTTCTATTTGTTTCCCCCACTTTCCTTTCCATAATTCCCATGCTCTGCATTGTTTATATTGTAGACACAGATCCTAGCACTTATTGTGCAAGCAAAAAACAGTTAGAGGAACCACATCCAGATGCATATGTGCCCTTTGATCTTCCTTTAGCCCTAGTGTTCAGCTGCTCTTTGCTTGTGGCATGCATATTCTGATGTTGCTTAATCCACTTAAAAAAACCCCACAAAAAGCGTAAATATTCAGAACTGTATTTACCCTTTTTCTTGCCACTTGCACTGAAGAAAAAAAGGAAAACACATGCTTTAGCTGAAAAATTAGATTCTTTCTTCCTTCCCTTCCCGTGCTAGTGAAAAAAGCAAAACTTACAGCAGGAGAACAGTTGGCAAAACGTCTTCCAGTTGTTGATTAGCTACATATTGTATGTATGTATATGTGCACCCCAGATACAGTAACTCTTTTTGTGGTTTTGAAGGATCCTCAGTACAGGATCCTTCAGTGTTCACTTGTAACTTAGTCCCTTTTAAAGCTGGGGTAACTTGATTCAGATTCAGGCTTGCTATTGTGCTTAACGATATGCTAAAAGGGCAACATTTTAATTTATATTAGACTTGGGCCCAAATTTGTGTGTGATGGCTCCGGACTTGAGCCTGCCCTCCCCTGGAGTAAGAGGAGACCTTAGGGGCATGACTATAATTTTGTCTCCCAACTTAAGTTCTCCTTGCTATAATATCTGCTGGTTCTCTCTCAGATGACTGTCACGGAGGGCAGCGGAGGGGTGCACGGGGGCCAAGGACCTCGCAGCAGATGTCTGTGAGACAACTTCCAGCTTGCATGCACAGTCATTTCTGGCTTACTGCGCCTGATGACAGCATCCACTCTTCCACTGCTTTTGTGGTTGTGCGGCGTCATCAAGGGGTCAAACTGGCTGTTTTACCAGCTATTAAGGATGGTGGTGGAGAAGGCTTGTGACCAGTACTTCCTCTGAATATTATTTAATTGAAGAGTAGGGAAGATCCTTGCAGTAAGAGATACTTAATATGCAAAGCATCAGTGCTGGGATCCATTTCCTGTCCTTAGCCTTCCTGGAAGCACTTTCCATGACTAATGTGGCCCTTTTATGCAGAGTGGGGTCATGCAGTTTGTACCCCCAGGGTAGAAACACCTGGTTTCTGAAGTGATGCTGCAGCAGCTGTTGCCAGCAGGATGAAGGGGGGCTGAGGTGGCAAGGCTGAAGGGATGTGGGGCTCCTCTCCCCAGGGGTCTGGCAGGAGGGGAAAAAAAGAAAAAAATCCTTATAAGGAGTAACAACAAGCCCAGTGGCCTATGGAAAATGCTCGGTTTATATCCACTTTTGTGGAAACAGAGCCCGTTTCCTAGAAGCTGATACCAACAGGAAACCAAAACATGTCTCAGCCCCAAAGGCAAGATCTGGCTCCCCCTCCTCCCTGCAGGTGCTTTCCTCTGGGTATCTGGCTGCTGAAGCACACTAGCAAGGAGAAACAAGCTCCTATTGTCTGCCACTTTTTTAACCCAGAGATTAGTACAATATTTTGATTTTCTGTGGTCTCAATGTGACATTCAAAGCCTACGTTGCCCTCAGGAGTACATGGACCCTGAGTTGGTGCCCCAACGCACCTTTTCCTGGTGTTTTGGTACTGCAGAACCTCAAACGCACTATATGGTGTAATTCTTAGCCTAAGTTTTCTCCTGAATTGGACTTCTCCTCTGTCTCCCTTCGGAAACATTTTTAGAGGTCATCCATTTAAATGCAAAAAGACAATTCTCCCCTTTTAGCTTGTCGAAGCTAACAGAAAAGCATGGCTCTACCATTGATACGTAGGCTTGAAAGGCAAAGGTCTGGTGTCGGGGTTACTCCTCTTGGGCGCTACAGGTGCAGTGCTGGACTGCTGCTGGTTGTTCATCTAAGCATTTCAGTCAGTGCCAGTAAAAGCACTTTTCTTCAGGTCCAAACACATTAAAATTAATATTCAGCTTCATTAGCTGGTCACTGGGGTTCTGCTTATATGTAAAACTGATATACTGATTTGGATATGGAAAAAAAAGAGACTCTGGACAGAATAAAGCTAATTGTAGAGCAAACCCTGAATGTCTACAGTGCCTTGCTTGCCCTGTGAGGCTTTTCTTAAAAACATCCTCAGCAAAGAGGCTCTGAAAATGCCAGGTCAGTCTGGAAGCAGGGAGTGATACTGGTCTAGGTTAACCATGCAGACATCAAGAAGAAAGACAAGAAGCCAGACATGACATCATGATAAACTGGATGTAATAAGAGTTTCCAGTGGTATTAATATTAGATGATAATGTCTGAGCACAGCTGGTAATTAGACAGGACAGCTGCTGGGGCCAGTCATTAGTAATGTTGATCTATTCACTCAAAAACCAGAAAAAAAATATTGCAGATGTTTCTCTGTCGCTTTTGTTTTGGCTGTAATGGACACAATAGCTCCTCCATTGCAGGTAAAAAGTTCACACACACACACCACGCACAGCCCCCCAACAGACTTGGATTGTTTGAGTTGCCACAAGATATTCTTATTTCTTAGTTGTGTTTGGCCTAGGGCTGTAAATCACAAATACTAGGCTGTGTAATTCTGACTTTTATTACGTTAATGTATTTTAAGAGCAGGAAATCTATAGGCTCTTGGCTCGGTGCAGCAGAAGCAAAGCATGGTGGGGACTCTGTGGTCAGGAACACTCTCAGAAATATGCCTCTTGCTGCAAAGGTGACCTCAGGATAATCTTTGCTCAGCTTTTGGGCTGGGGAAGGAAGGACATCTCAGCCTCTCAGCTCAGGTGTGAGCTGGGATGTGGGTTCTGGGTGAAGGAATTCATTCCCTGAGTGGAGTGGGGGAGGGAAGGGTGAAAAAAATGGTGTTAACCTCAGTGCTGAGACCAGCTCACAGATGTAGATCCTGTTTGTGCAGGATCATTGCAATGCTCGTCATTGCACAGAAGCAACAGTGTAGTCAAAACGGCAGCTGAGGGCTCCTAACTTCCCAGTCTGGTGCCTTTCCTACTGGGTCCAGTTTTTTAGTTTTTAGTTTGGTCCTTGTTACTCCTCGAGGAGCATAGGGCTGCAACAACACTATGCCGCCGAACCCGGTGGCACAGTGTTGTTGCAGTTTCTGTAACAGGTTTTGTTTTTTACATGATTGGGTTGTTAGCCCAAAACAAAACCCCCAACCTGGAGGGCCAGGGTGCAACATTTTAGTCTGGCCTCTCCCCAGACAGACCTGTTCGGCTTGGTTAGACCTGCCAGGACCGCAAGGCTCCCGCCGACATAGCTCTGTGGATCGACAAGGCACGCAAGCCACCACACCACGACAAGGTAAGACTGGGTCCAGGTGATATCATAAAATCTACCCACAATCTCTGCAGGAAAAAAAAACCCAAATGACCCAAGTGTAGGGTAGCCTGGCTTGGCTTACTTAGCCCCAGTGAGCTCCTGACCTGTGCTCTGTTTCTCAGCAAGTATCTGTATCCACAAGGAGTTCACATGGCTGCACCAAGAAGAGGGGCAAAGTGTGAGCCTTCACGCCGCTGCAGGCTGCACGGGTGGGCTGGGGAACAGGCTTGAACCTGGAGGTATGAAAAAATGACGAGGTGGCTGAAAATTGTCTCTGTCCTGCGTGCTCAGCACTTGGACTCCAGTTTCTGCTCTCGTTAATGTATGTCTTACTGCTTTTTTGGACGTCAGCGGGGACCAGAGGGACTTGACTGCAGCTGGTCTGCAGAGGTGAGGCCATGAGGGACAACACCCGGTGTCCCTTTTTAATGAGATAGGGTGGAGGGACTACGTGTAGAGGTAATATCTATCTCTGCTTCCTTGGTCTCTTTCCAGGTGTTAAGCTATCTTAAATAAACCTCAGGTGCTTCAGGAAGCTCCCTTCCAGCCCTACTGAGCATCGATGGTGTCATGGCACACAAAATTGATCTTCATGTGCAGTGGGAAAATCCTTCGGACTTGTGGCTGGCTACTATAAAAATGTGTGTTTGGTCGGTATAGCTGCTGGTAAACTCATTAACGATCATGAGCTTCTCTATAAGTCTGTCATTTTCCTCTCTGCTTTTGCATAGCTCACATCTTCAGGCTATTTTAATGTGGGGGGAAGGAGGAGAGAGAAACCAGATTGATGAGCACTTGGTCTGCAGAGCCAGGACTGCAGTATCCATTTAGGATGGCCTCTTGGCTAACAAATTCTATATTGCTTTGCCTAGGGAAAAAACAAACAAACTTCCCTATGTGACTAGTCTAACCTGAGAGAGGGCTGTCAGTGGCTTTCAACGGGCTGTGTCATATCTATAAAGTTACCAGTGAGTACAGATATTTTCAGGAGAGATGTTCAACGAGCATCCATCTTTTCAAAGGCATAAAAATTGATTGCTCCGTCTTTTTTTTTATTGCTTCTGAAAATCCTAACCCGAATTCACTGCCCTCCTTCAACTGTGAAAGTGTGCTGGAGAGTCTTGAGTATAACAACGTCATGTTATTACTCTTGATCTTTCTTGTTTGTAAGTACCCTGCCTGAACAGGAGTGCCTCAGGTAAGTAGTGCTGAACTGCTGGGGCAATTATATCACTAGGATATGTTTTAGCCTTTCTTTTAGCTATCATATGCTGAGAGAATTACACTAAACCAGGCAATGATAGAAAAATGGAAGTTGAGATGAGACACCTACTTTGGTAAAAGCGCAAGTGGAGAGGGAGGGATGTGGGCTAGAGGGAGATTTGAACTGCGTCCCCAGGTTCAGCCTCTAAAGAGGAGAGGTAGTGGAAGCTAATGCAGTGAAATGAGCTGTAACAAAACCACGCCAGGAATTATTCAGCTGTTCACAAGAATTTTAGAAGAACTGTAATTGGGGAATGATGTGAATATCAAACAAAATGTCACTTGACTGGAAGCCTCACAAAGATGGGGGAAATAAAAGAAAATGATGAAAAAACTACATTACATGTCACCCTTTTAGACGCACTCTGAAAGATTTCCCCACTCCCCACTTAGACCCTTTGGCACACTATTGTGTAGCATTGTGTATTTCTGTGTGGGGTGCTTCTCCCTGAAAGAAATTAAAATGATGGGAAAGCTGGCTTGTCACGTTAAATAACATCACAAGCTTTTCTGTTGGGGAGGAAAAAAAGAAAAAAAAAAAGGAAGAAATACTCTTATGAGTTCCAAGAAAATAACTGCTGAGGAAATGAGTGCAGTGGCTTGGGTCCCATCCCTGGAAAGTAATGGCCATGCCAGCATGGGGAAACATGCTCTGTATCCTGGCAGGGCTTGTAGGTAGGCTTGAATTTCTTCTGCATGCTCTTTGCTGGTGACCTGCAGACTTGATTGTCCATGTCACTGATCTATGCAGCTGTCTGTAATGATTTTCCAGTTCAAATGTTGGATTTTTTTTCTAAAATATCGAATGTATTTAAAAATACCAGGACTGCTGGCCACCATTTCTGCTCTTGTTTATTAATATCGCCCTTTTCCCCCCTCCAAATTCCCTGTCTGCTATTCTTCTCTGGAAATAAGTCATCCTGAAAGCACCTCATCACTCTCTTCTCCCCCACCATTACCCTTCACAGCCAGATAGCACCACTGGATCGGGTTCTCTGGGCACCTTGATGTTCTCCTCGGCACTTGCATCCCTTTGGATGACCTGCAGGTTCCCCATCTCTTTAATTTAGTGTAAGCGTTCACCTAGAAACACCAAGAAACCACCCTCTGGATGTAGGAACATAAGGACCACAGTGCTCGTTTACCCCACTGTATGTTCGAGTAGGGCAAGAAGACCAGGACCAGATTTGCTTTGAGGTTTACCCGAGTGAAAAATCCTCCTCTCATGTGAAGGGAGATGACAACAACTTTCTGTCATGAAAAGGGCTCTGATTTCAGTTGGATAGAATTTCTCAGTAGCCTCACTGTGCTCCTTCTCCTCTCAGACCTGCTACAATCTGGAACTTAAAAACCAGGGTAATATGGGTTTTGCTAGCTTTAGTTGCTGGGGCAACTATTGGGGAAAAAGTGTCTCAAGACACTGCAGTAAAACAGTGAGTTGTCAAAATGTCATCATTTAACCCCAGCCGACAGCTGAGCACCACGCAGCCGCTCACTCACTCCCCCCCCAGCGGCATAGAGGAGAGAATCAGAAGATCGAAAGTGAGAAAACTTGTGGGTTGAGATAAAGACAGTTTAATAGGTAAAGCAAAAGCCAAAAGCTTTCACACAAGCAAAGCAAGACAAGAAGTTCATTCACCACTTCCCATGGGCAGGCAGGTGTTCNAATATATATTTTTGTACTTATAGTATAATATAACATATATAATACTATGTATAAAAAATACCTGCATGTTTGTTACTACAATGTAATATATATTATTATCTAAACATTATTATGCACCTGTCATCATGGTGCATAAAATCACCTAGGTGATTTTATAGGCAACTCTTCAGGCAAACATTTTTAAAAGGCATGATGACACAGATATGCCAATATTTTTCCATAAACTGTAGTGATTTTGATAAGAATGTCCCAGCTTGTTTCTTGTAATAATGCTTCATATAGGGTAAGCATAAGAAAAATCCTGCCCTGAAAGCACCACATCTAAACAACAAAACATTAAGTCCTCTTGCATTCTTCCCTCACCTCCACGTCTTCACTACAGAGCTGGAAGACACTTGCCAGCTTTAAAAGAACAACAAAAAAGTAAATCCAGTCTCGTTACAAATTCCAGAGACTGAGGTCCTATATAAGGTTTTAAGATTTCTGGCCAGTATCGCATAATTCTCTGTGTTTGACCTTTTCTAATTTTTTGGTTTTGATTTTTTTGTTGTCGTTGTTGTTTTATTATTTTGTTTGGTGCTGTTTCTAGTCAGTGAACCATCATCTCTACAGGTGCCCCCGCACCGGGCTGTGCCGGGGCACGGCTACCATACAACGCGCGTGCGGGCGTAGGACCACGGGTGGGGGAGGCTCCGTTCCCGGCTGCCCGTGTTAGCTCACGTAGCAGCCGGCGTATTGCTCTGACCTTGCAGCAAGCGTGGTAGAGCACTTTGCTTGGTTGATCCCAGGCTGTAATTCAGCTGTCGTGTCAGGGCGGGGGCTAGGCAAGGACCCCGGCACCCCTCGAGCACAGAGGGAGGGTGGAGAGGTCAGGGGAAGTGATTTGGGCCATCATCACTGTGGGCACTTTGGTCCCAAAGAAAGAAGCCCAGTCAAAGGGTGCTGAAGAATAAATTCAGGTGTAAAAGGCCCAGAGGCATAATTTATTCAGGGAAGCTGGTACTGGGGGGAAAAAAAAAAAAAAAGTAACAGTACAGGTGAGCATTAACAGCCAGCTTCATGCATCTTCTTAGCAGAAGGTTTTGGCATCTGCATGTTTCTCCCAGCCCTCTCTCCCATTTGGAAGGAAACATGAAGCAATGCAGATGATTTATAGTCTGTTCTTATTCCTGCTACAGAGAATGAATGTCACTTTTGAGTCTGGGTGGGAGCAGGTCTCATATCTCCTCCATATCTGAGCAGTTCTAGTATCTCCTCCAGCCACACGACTCTGTTGTCTTTTTCCCCCCGCTTGAGGAGCTTACAGAGGCAGACCTCGAGTGTATTTCCACTTTTATCTTCGGTCTCAGTTATTAATGGTTCTAATAGTTAACATTTGTTTGGATGAGACCTCATTAATCAAAGGCTGCCTGCTCTAGTAAAGGTCTAACGGTATTTTAATGCTCTTCTTCCTAGAGCAGAGCTTTTCTGTGAACGGTTAACCAAAGTTTTCCCTGGGCTCTCCAGCGTGTTGCTAAGCACTGCTACTTTCCCTTGCAGGGATGGCTGCTTTTTGGCTGATCTGAGATGCAAAGGGCAAAATCAAACTAAAATATCTGCTCCACGTTTAAGGCAAATAACGGTGCTGCTGCTATTCTGAATTCAGTAGCGTTCCCTGAAATAATTTCCTGGGAAAGGGTTTGGCAGACTTTACTTTCCGACTCATACAAATACGAGCTGTTCTTGCTGCTTTTGGAGAGACTGAATGAAGGCGTTTGCATGCTGTGATGTGCTTTTGATTTCCTTTTAACTTTATCCCTGCATTTTTTCCCCAAAAAAACATTTTAGAACATTATGAATTTACTTGAAAAGCACTGTGGGGTATTTTTTACCTGTTACACTCTAGAGTTATACCATCAAATATTAGCCAAATATCAGTGGGACTCCTCCTTAACTGGCTGCATGGCAATACAATTGAGGGCTTGGCAAACGATAGCAAGTAGCCCTTGATGTCACTGTAATGTTGGGTAAAGCTTGTATTAGGATGAAGTAGTTTTCAGCTAGGTTTAACTGCGATGCAAAGTGGAAAAAAAAAATAAAAAATTGATGCATGACCAAACTGTTTCTGATGGCTTTCTTCTTGTAGCATCGCATCTGCTGGGGACAGAAAGTGGTCAGTGCTAGGTGCTACTGCAGGGCTCCCTCCAGCAATACGTTGTTACGTGCTGTACAGACCAGAGAGCAGAGTTCAGACTCGTGCAGTGAAGTTTCACGCAGCCCTGGTAGTTAATTCAGCTACTTCATGTTCTTGTTGAAACACTCAACGTGGTGGTGGGGGAGAGGTGCCCACTGCCCAGCCCGGGGGCAGTGGGTTTCACCTGCAGAGGAGAGCGGGGAGCCCGTTTTGGGGAGTGCAGGGGTGGTGGTGTGGGCTTAGGGGGGCGATGGGGAGCACAGAGATGCCAATGGTGGGTGCAGCAGGCAGCTGTTTGGCATCTGGACAGCTTCACTCAGCAGGTGTCTTGGAGAAGGAAACCTGCAAAGAGGGTGGAGGGGGGATCTTTTGGCAGTTCATGCCCTGTCTTCTGCAGTGGGGCCCTGGGAAGGAAAGAAATGGGCGTCTAGTTATGTTACGATGTGTCCTGTCCTCCGCTCCTTCCGGTAATCCAAAAACCCGCCTCTTTCCAGTACCGGTGCGGTCAGACGCTGCTCTGCGTTACACCGGGCACCTTGCTGCAGGAGACAAAGACGTGCCTATGAACACCCATACACAGGCACTGAAAATAGCTAGAAGTGTCCCAGGACAAACAGGTGAACTTGCAGATACGGGCAGGGGGGAGGATATTAAGAGAGGACTGACTGTATTTATCCGAGGTATGAAAAGAGCCATTATTCCCAAACAAAGAGGTAACCTGAGGAAGCTGAGGCTGACAAGGAGGAGCGAATCAAACGGACTTTCCCTTTATTTATGTCGTACCAAAATGTGCCAGGGGCTTTGCAAGCAAATAAAAGGTAGAGCTCTGATCTGAATAGCTAACAGTTTAAGGCGAGAGCAAACAGTGGGTGTTTGCAGGTAACAGTTGGCAGGTTAGAGAAAGGGGAGAGAAGATTAAAGAGGAGATAATCTGCACTCCCCAGGGTATAGGCACACAGACTAGTTAGATAAGATAGTTCGGGTATGGCAATATATCTGTCTGCTGGCTCTCTGGGTTAACGTGTGCATTTTTTGGGTAAGTACTGCCTTTGCTGCTGGAGCAGTCTGACCCTTGAGCACCTCTGCTTTACAAGGTGCTGTGGAGGTGAGGCAGCTCTGTGTCTTTCTCTGATCTTCTTGATGAGAAAATACTGTAGACCCTGCCCCTGCGGGAGCCTGGAAAGGTACAGAAAACTCTAAGGTCTCAGCCCTGAGTCTCTGATCTAGAAATTACAGAATCACAGAATGGCCTGGGTTGGAAGGGACCTCAAAGACCATCTAGTTCCAAGCCCCCTGCCATGGGCAGGGACACCCTCTACTAGACCAGGCTGCCCAAAGCCCCATCCAACCTGGCCTTGAACACTGCCAGGAGGGGGCATCCACAGCTCCTCTGGGCAACCTGTTCCAGTGCCTTACCAGTGAAGAATTTCTTCCTAATTTCTCATCTAAACCTACCATCCTTCAGCTTAAGACCATTCCCCCATGTCCTATCACTCCATGCCCTTGTAAACAGTCCCTNGCAACAGCCCCAAGTCCTTTTCTTCAGGGCTGCTCTCAATCTGTTCTCCGCCCAGCCTGTAGTTGTGCTTGGGTTTGCCCCAACCCATGTGCAGGATCTTGCACTGACATTGTAGAACTTCATATGGTTCACACAGGCCCACCTCTCAAGCCTGTCAAGGTCCCTCTGGATGGCATCCCTTCCTTCCAGCATGTTGACCACACCACACAGCTCGGTGCCTTTGTCAAACCTGATGAGGGTGCACTCAATCCCACTGTCCGTGTCACCGACAAAGATGTTAAACAGCGCTGGTCCCAGTGCCAACTCCTGAAGAATGCCACTTGTCACTGGTCTCCACTCGGACATTGATGCTTCCCATCACCTTATTTTTGGAAGAATGTTTGCACTAAACCCAAGCTCATATTAAATCTATTTCAGCTTGTTTATTGAGGAATCCAAACCAATGTTGCTAAAGTTGAAAAATATAATTCATGTACAAACGTGCCAGTAACTCTTCAGCCAGGATCTTTGCGTGGGTTGTACCCCTATTTCCACATATTAGCTTTTTTTCCTGTGGGTTTTTTATGTTTTTTGATTGCAATGCTCGATTTTGTAGCTGAGACAATCTTCTTGTGATTTTAGCTGGGGTCTCAAGTGATCCATGAAGATGGGCCATCCAGGCAGATTGCAAGTAGGACAATGATGTGTGTGTTCAGCTGACCCGATGCAGTGATATGAGCGCTAACCTGTAATGCACATTCAATAACCTGCAGCAGACATATTTTTATGCAGGTGCAGTTAAATCAATAAATTTGGTAAGTTAGGCTGGTACAGGCATTTTTAATTGCAGTCCCCACAGGTCCAATATCTAATCAGAACTACAAACTATTCAGAGGCGTTTTCTTTGCAAATAGGTTTATGTGTAATCAATAGCTCAGTATGTGTGTGTGCACAAATACTCATTTAGTAATTCTGGCCTGTGAACGCATTCATTAACCTGACCACCTGGTGTTACCCCAACCTCCCTCCTCCCTTCACAAACAGGAAAAAGGAATGCATTCATTGATTACACTGCTTTAATTTATTTGCCTGGCTCTAATCTCTGCGCAAGGTAAGACTGCTGAGAACTGTCAAATTGCACGTTTGGAGAACTGAAAAGGCCATTTCCTCTCTATTTCCTACCTCGTATGATAGTGCAAGATGCATAGTAGCATGCTCCTCCTCCCCGCAAAGCACCCGTTAATGGATACAGCTTTTAGTGTCGCTGTTTTGCGCTAGTATGTCCCATCATTTATGCACAAAGAAGTTAAATAAATGTTTAATACTGGCAGAACACAATCGAACTGTGAGTAAACAAACAGAATGAATTACCTACGGGCCCATCTCTTTGGGAAAGGCTGGCCCTGATTTAGTAAAAACATACAGGCCCTCTTTGACCTAAGTAATTTTAATGTTGAAGGTTTATTTAATTACAGTGTTTTTAATTGTCTCCTGTGAGTTATTACTTTATTCCCCACATACACACCCCTTAGTCCACTATTGCCTTTCAATGACAGATTGCTCGGTGTGCCTGTTGCTCACTTGCGAGAGCAGGAAAATCTTTGCAGCAAAATTGTCCTTTGGCTGGTGTTGGAGGTGGTCTCTGCTGTCAAATACTACAGGGACTGTTGATTAAGCAGCTGCTGGCTTTCACTTGAAGCAGCTTTTATTTGCTTTTGTTTCAGTGGAGGGAGAGACCGAGCACTGTTGGTGTCGCAGGCGCAGCGCTGTAGGCAAGCGCTGATGGCGTAATTTGCTGGGCTCCTGTGCTGGAGTGTGGTGCCCTCTCCAGGGATGATGGCACCGTCAGGCCAACCCACGGCTGAAGCTACAGAGGAAAAACAGGGAAGAGGTGCAAGAGAGGAAGAGAGGTGTCAGCAAAAAGAAGGAGAGGAAGAAATGGGAATGTGCTGGGAGAGAGAGGAACAGCGAATGCAGTGGGTAGGGAAGGAGGAGTAAATCATCCACGACCTTGGTACCCCCAACAGCATGGATTGCCCTGGGTGCTGACCTTGGCACCCACATGGCTCCAGGCACCTGGAGATGAACGTGTGGAAGGCAGCGTTGTGCTGCGTCCTTTCCTGAGGTGCAATTTGACGTGGGTTTCATGGTGCCAGCTGGGGAGCTTCCCCCTTCCACCCTGCCCACACCATATAATGGCTCCAAACTGGCCATGAGCACTGATGTTGTGCCTTGGCTTATTCTTGCTAAAACCTTTTCTTGACTTTGCCATGGATGATCATTGTCCCTCATCTCCCGTGAGGCTGGGGTCTTCCTAAGGCAGGGCTGAAGGTGGGCCCCAAGGGGTCCTAGTCTGGGTCTGTGAGGGCCTTGGTGCATGGTGGAGTCACCACACTGTTCCCCAAACTGCTTTTCTATCTGCTTTTTGTAGATGCCTCCCAATATTAGTCTTGTTTTTTGTGCATGAGGATCTGAACCACAAGTGACGTGCCAGAGAAGTGAAGTGAAATTTGTAACCCGGCTGATGTGTTTCCTCTGTGGAAATGATGGTGGGGCTGGCTGTTCCCAAAGTGGTGGAACAGCGTTGCACATCACGCTGGTGGGACCTGGGAGCCTTTCATCAGGGGTGGCCATCCGGAGTTAATGGGAGGTCCTGCTTAACCTTGCACCTCAAGAAAGAGACTTTCTGAGCTGAACTGGAGAGGAAAGAGTGTGAAATACCCACATCCCACTGGGTCATGAACTGCACAGGGCTTGGACAAGTTGTGGAGTTTGATTCCTGCTTGACATCAGTGCTTGGATGAGAGCACCTACATGCAGAGAGGTGCAAAGCTACTATGATTCGAGGGGTTTATTTTTCAAACATCTGTGTCCTGGGTATTTCTCATCAAGTTTAAAGTTGTATCAACAGCCCTAAAGTTAGTGGGCGNATAATGTCTCCCTGCTGTCACTTGCTGTGTTCAGCCCGGGCGCATGATTTTGGATGTGTTGATGCCTATGGTACATGACACACTCTCATACCTTCACAATGGCTTCATGCACTGGGGAAACACAGCTTCCTCCCAAATGCTGGCAGAAGGGAAGGAGGAAAGAGAGGGGGAGTGTTGCAAACATTATTTACATATCTGGGGGATGAGCTCATCTTCTTCTCTGCAAATGGGTATTGAGAAGATTCATTAAAAAAATAATTCATTTAGTCATTTCTGAAAGGTAGAGAAAGCACTGCTCTCTCCTCGTAATGGGCTTAGAGCAAGAGGAGGAGAAGGCTGCATTGCTAATATTCTGCAAGAGCGTAAATGTCTCCCTGCTTTGTAAATGCTGTTTCTTCTTTTAAAGCAAAACCTGCAAAAATCCCATATTGCTGAGTTTATAGCCTCCTGGCCCAGTTGTGTGACTTCTGGTCAGCAATTTCCACTGCCAGTTAAATGATAGATACCACCTGCATTTGGGAACCATCACACCCACCATCACCTAGACACTTACCTAAGGAAGGAATATGTTTAGTCTATGAAGTAGCCCCTTTATTTCCCTCTAATTACAGCAACTCTGTGTTGGACAGATGGCCAACTCTCTGCATCATGTCAGGGAATTTCTGCTTATTTGTCTGTACACTGAGCTTTATTACAGCACTTCCAGACACATTTATTTTAAGTTAACTTAGACTACTCTGGAGCTGCATCAGAATAAGACACATTTTCACAGCAGCACCTTCTGCTCACTTGCCCTGTCTGGAAAAACCTTCGTGCTGCTCCTCAAGCAGACTTTGCTCGATGTTTTACTCCCATCTAGTGCTTTTTATTAAAACTGCTGGTGCTCTGCTTCTGACACAGGACTAGGCTGGGCTGGGCAAACATCACCTTGTCTCTAACCTAGGGGTTTACCAAATTTCTTTCCATCTGGCTATGAAAACCTCCAGCTCTTTGTCCCTCCCTCCTCCTGGGGAGGGTGGGGGTGCAGGAAGGAGGGAAATCCCTGCAGAATTTTGCTCCTATCTCGCGTGGACAAGACACTTCTTTCATGATGTTTTTTTTGTCAGAGGCAACATGAAACTTATGCTTGTCTGAAGTGTTTAAATACATTCTTGCTGCTATTGGTGGAAATGGGAAGGTTGCTATATGAAATACAGTTTGTTTTTTTCTGATGTTCAGTGATGCCTGTCTAGTGTATGTAAACCCTGATAAAAACTAGTAACAAAAAGTCATTTGTGAGGAACCAGGTGAAACTGGCCCTGTTCCTGGCCTCATATAATTTGCAAAATCCCAGCCAAGTTCTTCCAAGCAGTACTAAAACTGGTGAACCTTCAGGACCATGCAGCTCAAAATGGAGGTCGAGGGTCTCAGCTGTTTTGAGAGCATGGCGTTTAAAACTCCAGATGAAATACAGTTTCCCCCAGCTGTCCCAGGGAGGCTCTGAGATGGTTCAGCCCTAGGATGGCTCTGAGATGGTTCAGCCCTAGGATGGCTGGTGTAATGGGAGGAAGCATTCAGAGGCTGAGGTGGACCCGCAGACCCACTGAGTCGGACAGACACCCCATGCACCTGCATGGTCCAGGCAGTGGGGGAGCCCCCAGCTGAGCAGGGTTGCTCCCAGCGTTTGGTTGGTTTTTTTGAGCTTCACCATGGCTGCTGGGCCCTCGGGAAGGCAGTCTGTCTGCATGTGCCTCTAGGGCAGCACTTACATGAAAAAACACTCCCGCAGGGAGGACTTGTTGGCCAAAGCTGGGTCTTCCTCCTTGGGCCCAGGTTTTTCTGTGTGGTAGCATGCTGTGCCAACAGTGGTAGCACCCCAGTGCCTCCCTGGGGAGGTGTAGGGGGGAGATGAGCATCCCTGGGCAGTGAGGTACTAGCACAGTCCCTGTTATGCATCAGCTCTCCTTTTCCTTCCTTCCTGCCCTACACGGATGGGAAGGGAGAGGCTCAGCAAGGGGGCCTGGCTTTCCTGCCCTGCTCACCCTTGGGATGCCAGTCTCCTGCCCCCACCGATCACGCAGGAGGACTTTACCCCTCACTGGGCAAGGTCAAAAGCACCAATCTGGTGACCTGTGGTGGTGCTTCACCACCTTCCTCAGTATGCAGAGTTTGTATTTTGCACAGGAGGTGCAGGCTTCTGCTTGAACCCATTGCCTTTCCTTAGGTACCTTTCACAGCCCCCCTCAGAAGTGACCTCTGGAGGCTTACAGACCTGCAGCCAGCCAGGTGTGTGTCCTTGTCAGTTGCTGTGGATTTCAATGCGTGGTCATCATTGCTCTGGGCAAGGTAAATGGTGTCACTGAGGAAGACTGTGGTCTAGTGGGACCAGGTCCCACAGATTTACAATGAAACTTGCCTTCCTAAATTTGTCAATGACTTAGGAACCACAGACACTTCTGAAAGTTTGATCCCATGACTTTCCTTTTCCTTTCCTGTTGCATTGCTGCCAGGATGCAGGTTGGGTTTTTTTGTTTGTTTGGTTGGTTTTTTTTCTTTTTGCCATTGACTTTATGTCTCTTTATTCCTTCTAATCGAAATTCTGACCTAGCCTTCTCTTTAAACTAATTTATACAATAAATGTTTTAGGAGCATGATGAGGAAGTGTGGGAAATCTTATGCTTGTGATTGAATATTTACAGGCATAATACAGGCTTCAAGCCAGCTTTGAGTGTTTGACAGCCCATGCCTGACTGAAGAAATAAGAGCTCAGGTAAGATGACTGACTTTCATTAAAATTCAGTAAAAGCCATTAGTTTGCTTTTACCTCGTGAATTTTCTATGGGTGGCATGTGACCCAGAATGGTATGGTAGTGTAAATACGAAATTCTAGTGCATGGGGTTTGGAGGTCTGCAAAGCGGGCAAATGGGCTGCTAGGTCCTTATTGTAACTGTAGTTTGCTCTCTTGATACCACCATTAGGACATTAACTAAAAGGACATTGGAGGAGTTGATCGTGTGGTGGGAAAACTGACAATTAAGCCAGACTCCTCCGATGGAGGTGCTGCGTTTCAAAGCAAAGCAGCCTTCTAGTCCAGTGGGGATCCTGCACAAATTCCATGTTGGCTGTACTGCCAAAGTATTCACATCTCTCTGGCCTGGATCCCTCTCTACTCTGTCCTCTCCCACCATGTCTTTTCATCTCCAGCAGGACTTCATGGAGCAGATGGAACATGGGATAGCAAGGTGTCTTCACGTTTCTCTGCCATCTCTCCTTGTGGCCACTGACAAATCTACTGCTCTCCCCGTTGCTGAGGTTTCAGCCATGCTGAACATAAATGGTTCCTTCATTTTACACCTATCCCTGAACCTCACTGAGATGTTTTGCTTTTCCTCCCAGGTTTCTGCAGCCTGTCTCTCTCTCTCTGTCCCCTGTGTTGCTCACACCACCACTTGTTCCAGCTTGGATTGATCCAACCTCTGTGTTCCCTGCTTATCTGGCATTTATTGCCCAAAACACTGCTCTTTGCTCAATGCTTTGGCCATCTTTTAGCACCATCAAAGACCCCTGCTGCTATCAAAAATTCAAGCTCACTTCCACCTCTGTGTGCTGCCACTCTACTGTTCCTAGCTTTGCTCTTCATCTTTCTTCTGCTATTACTTCATGAGTAAAGTCCCTTTCCCTAAATGCTCTGTACTTTCCGTCTCTACATCCTTTGTGAATTCCTGTTTCTTTTGTCTTCCAGCGGGGTGCACCCTACTCTGGTTTTTCTCCCCTTTTCTCCCTCTGAATAGCTAGACAAAGCTGTTTTGCTCTCTCCACAGTATGATGTCGCTTGCTTTTTTTTTTTTCTTTCTTTCTTTTACCCTTCTTTCCCTCTCTTCATGGTCAGTTTAACCACATCCATGAAACCTCAACTGTATTCCATCTAGGAGCAGGGACAATGTTGCTTAAAAGCTATAAAACTCTATGTTTTTTTAGTAGTAGCAAAGATAATTTTTGCAAGAAGGTGATGAGACTGCAGAGTCAGAGTTCTTCCAACAGCTAAAAATGCACAAAGGCAGGAAAAATGTTAAGCAATGTTTATACACAGATAAATATCAAATACAATGCACTGATTAATATTCCAGTGGGATGGACTTTGATAAACTGGCATGGCATTCTGCAGGTTTTATTTTTAACAGATGGGAAAGAAAAACAACATTTGGTCTAGAGCCTCTGTCTGTCTGAATGAGGCTTTGCTCATTTTGGGGGCTGCAGCTATTCTAAACATGGCAACCTGATTTAATTAGCTGACTAGGATGTTGCTTTGTCAGTGGTTTGTTTTGTTCAGGTTTTTTGTTGATTTTTTTCTTTTTTTTTTTTACCTTAATAAATGAAGGGAGATGCTGCAAACAAAGCTGCAAACGTNGTGCACTCTAGCAAAGCTGACAGTAGTCAGAGCTCCCAGACTGCTCTGGCCAAGTTTCCCTCTGAAATGTGCAAACGGAATAGCTGATGAAATAATAGACATGTTCATGCTGGAAACCTTTCTCTTTCCTTTTTCAGGGCAAATTGAATATCTATTGATTCATTGTTTCTACCAGATGGGGAGCACAGCAGTAGTTCCTCTGTGTTTTCAAAAGCAGTAGCTTTCACAGAGTTTGCTTTGGTTGACAAGATATTTTCCCTCTGATTTGAATCTGTCTCTAATGTGTGCTTTTGGGGTATTGATTGCACCAGCAGACAAGCTTTGATTATGGTTCTTACATGGCTGCCAAGGTCCTGCAATACGCAGGGAAACTGTTTCAGTCTCTTCCCCTTGAAAGCCCAAGGCTTCTTACGGATGGGAGAAAAAGCATGAGGTCCATTAAGCAAAGAAGCAAATCCTGATGCCGAGGAGAGATGCAAAGTCGGTCAGGCTAGACAGTGATGCTATGTCCTTTGTGCATATTTAAATGTGGCACCGTAAAAGGGGCCATGCCAAGTCCATCCAAAATGCTTGAGGACTGCCTTGCTGAAAAAGGTCTATTGTCTTAAATACGAGTTCCAATTACAGCACGAATCCAGCATTATGGGTTTTCGTTTTCAAGCATGTTGTGCTGAGCTAAGCTTATAGGTGAGAAGACAGGGGAATTAACCTAGGTTTATTAATTTTATACGACATTAATAGTTTCAATATCAGCATCTCCCCAACTAGGCCATGTGGATACCCACATACAGCCTTGAACTGAAAGAATGGTTCTGGGAACTCGGCTGCCCAGTTCTCCCAAGGCTTATGTGGTACATGTCCCTGACCGACTGTCCTTTTTCTTGTCTGGTTTCAATCCCCTTTGAAAAGGACATAAAAGTCCCCCAAAAGCAAAGTCCCTGTTGACGGTCTAGGGGGAGCCCATGAGAAAAAGACAAGAAGGTGTCAGATCTTACTGAATCTCTTTGCCAGCAATAGGCAGTGCCTCACTGTGCCCGTTTGCTGGCTGACCTGCTTACAGGTGTTTCCAAACTGGCTGCCACAGATATTTCCTGTTCTTGGTGCTATCGAAGGCAAATGAGAGCGGGCAGTAGGAGTTATTGCCCCTAGAGGAAAGTTTATGAGAGATGTCACAAATCTATGGGAAAGAAAGTATCATTAGTTCTGCCGCTCACAGAACAGTTTGGGTATTTAGTTGCTTTTCGCTTTAAAAAAAAAAAAAAAAGGTGAATTGCTCTCTTTCTTTGTTTTCTGGTTAATTTATTCAGGGTTAAAAGTTTTCAGAAAAGTCAAGCAAAGGAGGAGAATTTTTTTGCATCAGTTTTCCCCTCTGCGTGTTCCACATAGCTCCCATCTCCCGTGAAGTGCTCATGATAGAGAAACCAAGCCAACAAACTGATGGCTGAAGAACAGGCCTTCTGCAGCGATTGGAGCTGTGTACGCGAAGAGTAGCGAGAGTTACAACAATGCTGAACCTGGGGAGAAGGTCACAGCAGTCCCAGGGCCGTGTAGTTGCTCATTTAGTAATTTAAGTTGCAGCCATGCTGCCCACCATTGCAGTTTTTTAATGCACTTGAAAATTATCATTGCATATATTTACATCTATTTACACTTGTACATAAGCATATGCCTTGTTTCCTGAACATGAGGGCGTTTATTGCCTGGACTCACATGGCTGACAGCAAAAGTATCTGAAATCCACTGCCAACATCTGCGTACGGGTGATTTCCTTCCAGTTATACACCCTGTAATGCACTCACTGTCAAGTGGCAGCGGTATCCCCTTAGCTCTGGTACAAAATCCTTTCTGTGCAGAGCAGCCTCGTGCAGGGGCCACGCACGTGCAAGCGCTTTTCTGCATAGCCACGGTCCTGGGTTTATGTCTTTTTACAAAGCTGAGGCATTCCTACCTGTGCACAAACCAGGATGGGAAGAAAGTTTTAGGCCAAAACAATAATTCTTGGGAGTTAGGACAGAGCAATATAGTATAACTGCAACTCGGTCCTTGGTATGCGCAGTAATGTAGACTTTAATTAAAATATCATGTTCTGTTATTTTTTCTGCATATGGCTTCCTCAGTGGGTGCCCAAGAGAACAGCAGAAGAAAGTAATGAAACGGAGCAGGACTGTGTAGGCATTTGTTGTCTGGAGGAGTCTGGCTTTGCTTGCTGGAGAAGTCTGGAAATGCATAATGAATGAGGCAGGATACTGCAGAAAGTCATAAAATGGTCTCAAAGGGGAGGCTTGACGCCTTTGTGGAGAACTAGGTTCTGTATCTTGCTCCACCACAAACTTGGTTTCTATCCCTTAAACTGAAAAGTTGACCGCAAAGTACATGCTTCTGGTTTTCTGCATGTCCGAGGTAAGGCAGACGGGTCTTTTTTTCAGAGAGGAACTAACTGCAGAGGAAGTTGGTGAGAGCTTTGTCTAGATGATGAGCTATAAAAAAGCTCAGTATTCTGGAAAATGAGGGTCTTAGCCTCGTTATTCAAAATTTGCAGATACTTTTGATAGGCCTATGCTTAAGGTTCCCCATCTCTTGATCCTCTGTTTGTAAAACGAGGAAAGTAATTCCTCAGTATCCTACCCAAACTGTAAGGAATCACTAGTATTTGTGCAGTATAAGATGCTGCAGTGGGAACAGTTGGGAGGAAAACACCAATTTTGTTTGAGGCAGGATTTGGATGATGTGAAGTAAATAAGGATGCATATCATAGTAGCAGGGTAAAAATAAATAGAAATATTTAGCCACTCACTGAGGAAGACAGGGGCTTTGTATAAAAATATAGTCTATAATCATGTAATTAAAGGCTGTATTTTAACTTGAAGCTGAAGTAAGGAAGCTGTGTGGGTGGTTTTAGCTCTGATATTTCTTAGTCACTGAGTTTGTGCTTTAATAGGTGGCTTTTCAGATGTAGTTGTGTATGTAATGGCATGATAATAACTTGCGCAACATAAGCTGAACATCGCATTAAAAGCACACATCTTACTTTAAAACAGACTTAGCTCACTAGACAAAATCATGTCCTTCTTTTCCTGACACTCATCTCCTCTCTACCCCCGTTTCTCTGGTTGTCACCTCTGTGCTCTCCGGCACAGCACGCGTGGGTCACCGTCATGGGTTTGCCCCAGGTTTATCCAACACCAGTGACCCGGCACTTGAGGCCCCCCCTCCCCTGCCTTTGGACCTGCACGACTCCTCGAGCAGGCTGCAGCGTAAATGACAACTGGCGATTTCATAGCTGACACTTTGGATGGCAGCCCTGCTCTCTCCCCAGCTTTTGAAGCCTTCGTGATACCCAGGGATTTCACTGGAGCGTGTTTGCTGAGCATGAAACCTACCGAGTCAGCACTGAGCGATGCCATTGTTTGTTTTTTTTTTTGGCTTTGCCTCAAATGCTCCTGAATTCTCCCATATAATCCCACTTGAATTGAGGTTTTTGTTTATTTTATGTAGTTTTCTCTGTATGCATTGCCTTTGTCCAGCTGTGGTTTTGTTACAATGATGCGTGATTTCTTTTTCTTCCTCTTGCAGGGAATAAGGGGTGACGAGAAAGCAATGCTGGCTACCCACCACCACCCCACTACTGTATTTTTTGAGGGTCTGGAGTTGTGTGCATCTGCAGGAGGGAGTGATGCTGAATACAGGAAACCTGAAGCCAGGATATATTTTACAGCATGGCAGTTATAATGTGGGATCGTAAGAAATGTTTGCGTTTTAAAATGTTTTATCTTATGTTTAAAGGATAGTGTTTCTGGCAGGGAAAGAATATATAAGGGCATTAAATGGCTTTCTTTGCAGGCAATTAAACAATGAAGCCAATCTGAGGCATTTAAATAATTGTAACAGATGTTTATTGCCTAGTGCAGTTTACTGCATCCTATTATTCCCTTTACATACAGGAGAGAAGAACACATGGCGAACTATACCGTAAAAGAAATTCTTTACTGCCTTGTGAGCAATGTGGCTGCTTCTCTGACTTCTTAATTGAATCACCTTGGGAACGAGTCAGTAATAAATAGTATTTGGAGAGCAGACAAGTGACTAACTGCCTGAAGGAGCAGCAGCAACTGGTGTGCAAAGATGTGGGGCTGGTGGCAAATACCTTCAAGCAAACAAACTGCAGTGGGATTGCTCTAAGAGTGGTGCTTGGCTCACTCTCATTACGGATTTTGGTGCCTCCTGAGGTTGCGTGTTTCTGGAGACTCTCTTTTCCTGAAATCCATTTTGCATACTCCACTGAGAGAGGAAAGATAAAACCGGGTCCTTGGGTAGGCTTTGGACAGGACATTTGTAATCCCAGTTTACCACAGATTTGCTGTGTGTCCTTATTTCTCACACCTCAGTGAGACAGGGTCACACTTCTTTCCAGTCTGCTCAAGGCGTTGCATACATTGTATGGGTGGATGTCCTGGGCCAGGCCAAAGGTGCAAGGAGCCCCATCTCCTGCAATGACCTCCGGCAATGGCCTCAGGTGGATGACTAGGCAACAGCGAAGGACAAGCATATGTGGTATTTCCGCCAAATACTTTCTAACCATTTTTGGATGTATTTCTGTGTCTTTATTAATGTATTTATTAGACCATGTATTTAATTCTGTATATATAATAATGATATTTTTTCATCCATTCTCCTCTTGAATTCATGTGGACTGTTAGTGTTCAGAACAGCCTGTGTAAGGCTCTAGGATAGTAAATGTCCTAGAGAAACTCTTGAGCTATTCATTACCTAGTAAAAAAGAAAATAAAAAAAAGTGTCTGCTTTCTCTAAACAAACAAACAAACCCCAACAAGAACTCCCCTTCCAATCCCAAATCATGGAATCATAGAATGGCCTGGGTTGGAAAGGACATTAAAGATTACCTAGTTCCAAGCCCCCTGCCGTGGGCAGGGACACCCTCCACTAGACGAGGTTGCCCAAAGCCCCATCCAGCCTGGCCTTGAACACTGCCAGGGAGGGGGCAGCCACAATGTCTCTGGGCAACCTGTTCCAGTGCCTCACCACCCTCACAGGGAAGAATTTCTTTCTAATATCTCATCTAAACCTACCTTCCCTCAGCTTAAGACCATTACCCCTTGTCCTGTCACTCCATGCCCTTGTAAACAGTCCCTCTCCAGCTTTCCTGTAGGCCTCTTCAGGTACTGGAAGGCTGCTGGAAGGTCTCCCTGGAGCCTTGTCTTCTCCAGGCTGAACAGGCCCAACTCTTTTGCCCTGTCTTCATAGGAGATCCCCAACTTCTAAACTCTTGTCTAGTATCCATTCAGTTGTCTTATTCTTGACTTTGACTAGAGTTTGAGTTTTTTTCAGTGAACATTTCTTTTCAACTTTTTGGCTCAGTTCAGCCAAAGATGCTTTGTGAATTTGGGTCAGATTTGGAAAAATTTGAGAATTTTCAAGATGTTTATATTTTTTCCACAAAAAGTTTCAATGTTTTTACCTTACATAGCATTTGGACACCAATTTTTGATGAAGTAAATCATGAGAGAAACAAAACATTTGTTTGCCCAGCACTAGTTACATGATGCCAAGGCATGCCCACAGGTATGCTTGTACTGTAATCACTGCAGCTGTTACTCTAAACTCACGACTTCTTTTTGCTTGTTTCTCTTTCTCTCCTTGCACTCAAGGCTCAAGCTCAAGCTGCCAGTGTGGTGCTGTGCAGGATGATTTTGGTGTGTTGGCTTGTTGGGGCTGTCTTTCTCAGCTACCTTCTCTCCCGGTGAGGACCAAGTCTAGGATATGATTGTCACTCCCTCTTGTTACACTCAAGTAATTTTTGTGGATGAAAAGCAAACACACCTTGTAGATAAAGACAAGAGTTTATTATTAATGTAATTAAAATCTGAACAGTCTAATGCCAGAATTATTATTAGTGCTGATCTGGTGGCAGAAAAAGAAGGAATACTTCTATACAGATAAAGTCTCAGTAATAACAGTAATACAGTTCAAGTTGTTATTTACAGACCTTCTTAGTCTCTACACCTTTTTTCTTGGTGTTATGCTTATTCTTTGACTGTCCTCTGGGCCCAGGGTCGGTAGCTGCAGTTTGGCTGCGGTGGAGGGGGTGTCAGGGCCACTCATTGGCATCTGGAGTCCTTCACTGGGAGGAACGTGGTGCTGACGGTTTCTTCTCCCCCACTCCTCTTTCCTTCTTTCTCTCTCCCCACATTTGATTTGTCACTTTGATTCTCACGTCCTTTTAGACTGTGCTCTTTTTGCATTGTCTGCAGCTCCATTTTACATTAAAATTTACTATTTATGCTGCCTTTCATGTATGTTAGATACTCTGTCTTTGTTCTCTTCCTTACCCCTACAACCAGTTTTCTCCAGTTCCAGGTCTGCACTTCTTTAACTGACCATTGGTGAGTTGTTTATAAGCGTGGGACCTTCACTGCCAGCCGGTGCCCCTTGTGTTATCATCCCATGCCTGCATTTCTCCACACCACCGCCTGCATCTCCAGCTCTCGTGGCCTCTGTCCTGTCTAGTGCATCATTATGTTATGAGTTGTAAATATCCCATTCTTTATAGAACAACTGTTTGTTACTGTGATCTATATAAAATTAGTCTTGTATCATGCAAAGATAAACAAAAGTAAAGCAAACTAGCCATAGCCACCTGGTCATCAGAAAAATTGCCATTGCAGCTGAAGCAAGTTTTGATGAAGTTTCTGAATTTCTCTGGTCTGGTGGTACCTGCCCTTTCCCGGTGCAGCATTTCATCCTCGGGTAAATGGCTATTACATGCGTGACCTTCACAGGGGTCTGCCCACGGCTGGGTGGAAGCTGGGTAGGGCAAGGAAGAGGGAGAGGAGAGGATAATCGGTCAACCCCATCTGCGGGATGCGGGTCCGTGCCTCTGCTTCTCAGTGTAATCAGGAGCTTCTAAGAAAAGTCCTGTCAGTTTGTCAGAAACCCTCTAGTAGGTTTTGATCTTCCACTTGTCCTAGCAATGTAAGAGTATAGCAGATGACAGCTGAACTGGGAGTGCTTAAAATTTCTCTCTTCACTATCCTGATCATTCAAGGAAGCCTTCACTGGAAAGGGTGTATAGCTTCCCAGATAGTTTCTTACAGCTAAAGAAATCTCAGTGTAATTTCTCAGCTCCAGTTCGGGGTCACTCCTGGGTGTGCCACCAGGCTTCCTTCAGAAACAGAAACTGCTCCACACAAATCGGGATGACAGAAAGAGGCCTGAGTGAACAAGGATGGCATGTGACGGACTGAATAATTTAGAGAAGAGATAAGCAAGAGCCTTACCTGCCTCCGCATCTCTGGAGCATCCCCACAGGCAGCATGACACCACAGGCAGCCATGATGTGTGCAGGTATGGTCTCTGCTGAAATCAGGGCAAACCTTTTTGCAGTGGCGGGACCTGGAGTCTTGCTCAGAGCAACCGAGCCAGCCCCAGTCTCACCTCAGCTGCCCGAGCTCGGCGGTGGCACCCTGGGGACCAGAGGGTGAAAGAGTCATCTTGGCCCTTCGCTTTCTCGTCTCCGCCTTTCCCTTTCCTGGCTAAACCCAGCTTTCCTTCATTTCTTTCTTAAGCGAGAGTCGTAGCAGCAACCTTTTGTATGTTAGAAAGCAATAATCAAATCAGTCTGCCTCCCCACTGAAGCAGAACTAATCCATGGCCGTGTTCCCAGCTGCAAACAAAGGTAAACAGGTGTGGGGCTGTGGTCATCTCCTTCCCAGCAGGAGGGATTATTAGAAAAACTCCGTAAATAATGAAATGGAAATGGGGTGTAAAATTCATTTTTAGATGAAACTGGAAGCCCTTTTCATACTACTTTTCCAGTTTAGGTGGAGAACAATCCCTCTCTCACCTTATAAAATTAAGAGTGATTTTCATCTCAGCGAATATTTTAAAACTTTGAACTCTCCACAAATCCCCTCTTGTGTTGGTTTGTTTTCCCCTTGCTGTGTTTGCTGGCTACCTAAAATTATGAGGTTTTCCTTCTTAGCCATTCCCATTTTCCATACTTAACCCTTTTCTTCTTCCCTCCCTCCCTTGCCCCCACATTTAGACCTCTTCTTAATCTGCAAGATCTCTCAGCTGCACACTATCACCTTTCCCAGCTCCTATCTCAAACTTTTGGGTATCAATTTATGTGCTTGGTTATGTGCTATCACAAGCAGTGTCAAAGTAGCAGGCAAGAGAGAAATCGAAAATAATATAAAATCAAGGCAAATGCAGCTCTATTCTTAGTTCATGTCTCATCACTGGACATAGAAAATAGTATGTATTCCTTTTCCCTATATACATTGTCATTATCGTTGCCATTTGTAGATCATTTGAGAGACTCAGTCTATTCTTAGGGAAAAAAAGCAAAGCAGAAAACCCCACCCTCCTGCCATACCTCCAGTCCTGACACAAAGTCAATTACGGCAGATTTCACATTAAAATAACATCTGCCTTGAAATCAAGGAGTGGCTGGGCAGGAGTGGCACTGGGTGCAGCTGGCTGAGAGGAGACAGAAGCTCCAGAGCCTTTCTGCAAACTGTGGGTCCCCTCTGGGGATTAGATGGCCCGGGAGCTGGGTTTCCCTCATCTGCACAAATATTCTGCTTCTTGCTTATTTGGAGTGGGGAGGCTGCCTGAGCATCTGTTCCTGTGCCGAAGCTGAAAATCATGTCAAGTTTGGGATGCCCCTGCCACAGAGAGAGTATATGTCAGTGTAGTAGTGGGGGTTTTTTAGGGGTGTTTTTGGTGGGTTTTTTTGTTTGTTGGTTGGTTGGTGGTTGTTTTGTTTTGTTTTGTTTTTTCCTGAAAATGGGATCAGGGAGCTCCTGGTGACTGAAGCCAGATCCCAGAAGATCCCAGGCTGACCTTCAGGACGAACCTCTGCTGGAAGCCAAGGGCTGGGCAAGTGGATAATGTGCTTTAGAAAGCAAGCCCTTGGAAAGCATTTAGGCTGCATTCAATGATGCCATAACATGGGGTCATAGTTTTTGGGGAGGGCGAAAGTATGACTGCACAGCAAGGCTTGGTAGAAGGGTCTGGATCCCAGACTGCTATTGCATTTATTGAAACCTGTCATATTTGGCATTTATTGGGGAATGATGAACTAGCAACCAGATAATTGCCCCATCATATGGCTCCTTTTTAACATACGCCCTGCAGTGAGGGTTCCTCTTTCACATGAGCGGTGTGGGCTTCCACTTGCATGGGATGGCCAGCAGTGGCAGGAGCTGCTTGCAGGTGTCATTCCCATGGGGCGCGGGAAGCTGCCGGAGCGTGCAGCTGCACTTTGCAGGGGAATTCATGGAGAGGATTTCCAACCACCCGAAGGCACATCCTTCTTGTCAGAGGGCACGGAACTGAGCTTGCAGAGAGCTCTGCTTTGTCCGCAAGCATCGCTCCTGGCCATCAGTCTGCCCCGAGAGCGTTCCCTGTCACTCTGGCAGTTAGAGCATGTCATAATCCACGAGATGAAGAGCATTAGTGCCACATTTCTATTAGAGCATTATGGATTATAGCAATCCTATCCCTTGGGAAATAGTTCAAAATTTCTTCTGTTTCAAATTGGAGAGAAAACTAGCAAGTTGTGATTATTTCTGTGGAATGCAAATTAAAGAAAAAACAGTTCGTAAATACTCATGAGTTCTCATCATCTCAGGTTGCTTAATTTTTTTTTTTTTTGGTTGTGTCAAAACATTAAATAGCACAATGTTTTATAAAATTTATGTACAATTTTAAAATATGATAGCAGGCAGAATATAGCCCAATAATCTGATCTATTTAAATACTATCTAAACAAAATGAGGTAGCTGGAACCTCCCTCCCCACCCCATCCAAGTTTCCTCTCTCCCAAACTTATTTGAAGTTAATATGTTCCTATGAAAATATCTTGATTTTCACAAAAAAAAGAAAAACCCAAAACATTTTTCCATCTATTTTGTTGAGAAATCTTGCCTGGTTTGCTTAAGCGTCCATAGTATATTATGTTCTACATTACATCTCCACAAAAGCTGATGAGGATGCTGCCTCTGCAGGAGACATTCCCTCTCCTGAGTGAATAGTGAGGCTTTTACTTTGGGGTGGGAAGAAAGTAAAAACCAGTTTGACCCAGCGCAGAATGACAATGTTTTGTTGTACTCTTGTCGAACTGAAAGCCATTGATTATAGATTGGAAGAAAAGGATCACTCTTACTCAAATCATTTAAGTTTATTTCTACTCTCAGCATCCCTTGGCAAAATCAAGGCAACTGAAGCACATGCTGGGTTTAGGCACATCTGACAGGTTGTTGCGGATTATGGTTGCCTCGTAGCCCATATAACTGAATGTGAAGTCACTTGCTGTAGTGCTTGGACCACTTGGAGAACCCAGTTTAACCTCATCTTTCATGGGAGGCCATTTGCACCCTCATGTCCCTGGAGACTTCCCTAGCAAGCACCATGAATCAGGCAATATTCTAGGATAGAGAAATGCCATCTCTCCTGTTAATGGTTTCCAATATCTATAAAGCAGTTTAATGTTTATTGGAACAAAGTCTGGAACATAAGGGTTTCTCCTCTGAGCCGAGTGCCCTCACCAGATGACAACTGATCTGGCTCATTGAATGTTTTAGTCTTTGTGGAAATCACATCAATTCCAGCAGGAGAAAATGAGGGAAATTTACCCGAGTGCCCAGAACCATGCTGGTAATGTCACTCTCCTGAAAAGTTGTGAGTTCTCTAGTTTGGCAGACCTGAAGCAAGGCTTGGTGTCATCCAGGCATCTTCAACTTCACTTTATAAGTGCTCCTAGAGACTAGTATGGGAGGGGATTAAAGGGGTTCCCAATGGTTTTAAGGGAGAAGCAGGAGATTTAAAATGCAATTGTAATACTGTGAAGTATTTGATCTATATGCAGTCCAGAGTGGCTTCTCCTGCCCTTGGAGACAGAGACATAGTGAACCTCACTTTGGTCTATTGGTCCTAGCCTCCTTCCCTCTACATTTTTGCATTGGCTTATGCCTGAACAAGCCAATCTCTGCAGTCACTTTAAGTGACACGATGAAGAGGCTGATAGAATAAGATTTGGTGCCAGAGATAAAAGCAGGGAGATGCTGATTTAAGGTCCCAGCCCCTCTCGTTTCAGGTCACAGGAGAGAAAGCAGAGAGGAGAGCTGCAGCTCAGGGATGCGGAGCCACGGTGCTGGTGCCAGGGGAGAGTTGCTCACTGGAACGAGACTGATTGCTAATGACTGGTGTAAAGGGCTGCAGTTATCAGTCAGCGGTGCTTGGTACACACCAATAAAACTGCAGAGAGGGGACTTGCCTCGTCCTGTGCTCTTTCTTTAAGTTCGTGTCTTGTGGCGTCTGGGGGCAGAGGGATAATTGATTTGTTTGTATTAATAAAAGCTTATTATAGCACTGTGGATTTACATGCTGCTTTGCAAACTTAGCTGTGTTCCTTAACCAAAAGAGTTTATACCTCTAAGTCTTTCATAGAAAATCCATTGAATAAACTCAATTAATTATTTGGAGGGGAAGAATGATGAGACGGGACTCACCTAACGCTGACCTTAGAAGTGAATTTACGCCTGCATGAGGTGAATTTGAAGCACTATGCTGACTTATTTGCTTGAGTGCCTGGCTAAAAAGCTGACTTTTTTGTTTGCTTTCTTACTTTTGTCATCATTTCTGTTTTGTTCCAGAAACATGCAAAATGGTGCTGTTTCCTAGAGCTGACCCCTGCTGTGTCTGACCAGTAGGTTGGGTTACTAATTTCTCTTCAGCACCTAGAAATGCCTTTTTTGTCTGCTTCCTTGTTATTAGTACCTCATCTAAGAGAAACATCTGCTGCTCACTCAGTTTCCCTCTTAGACCCGTATCACCTCCTTGTTCTGATCCAGGCCAAGAACCTGAGGAACATCTCCAACACCTCTGTGTGCCCAGTCCTTGGATATTGTCTGTCTGTGGCTTCTGGTGGTGGAGGGAAAGCCAGGGAGGTGAGGTGGGTCTTGGCTTTCCCCCACTGCAGTCTTGGCTGCGCATCCTTCAGGATCCAGAGGCTGCTGGATGGGAAGTGTGATGAGCAGGAGCCCATCCAGTCTCCAGACCTTGTTCCCTGCCCTCCCACCTTCTCCTCTGCTCTGTGGCCTCTCTTGTCAGCTGCAAGGAAGGGCTGATCATTCTCCTTCCTCCCTGCTAGCCAGCAGTGCTGGAGGTAGGTAATTTTTGGCTAAGCAACATGACAAACCATTTCTGGGACCAAGCAGGGAGGAGGGAACCTAGCAGGATGAATTTTTCCATCCTCAAGGACTCAGAAAAGCAAATACCTGCCATTGACTGAGCTTAAGGCAGTGATTTTTCAGCTTCATCAGGCTGCTGCCTTAGGCTACCTCCTGTTTGGATCATGCAAAGGAAAGGGTCCTTTTTTTTTTAAAATTTACTCTTTATTGAATACTAAGGTCCTCAGCAGCATTAAGCTAGTGAGATTTCTGTGTCTGACTCCAGAGCAGTCATGCTGTAATGAACCTGGGCTTGGCTTCCCTGCTTGTAAAGGCCTTTCCTCTCCCTTAAACAGAGAGAAAGGGATTTGTGTCCAGTTACGTGAAAGACGTATTAGCTTGGGCCCATCTTTGTAACAAGCTGCTCCCAAATTTGAGTCACGTTCGGATCCAGAGGCTAACTTTGTAGCTGAAGCCCACCTGTAGCATTAATGGAAGTGTTTCATTTAAAGCAGCATGGGACTGGCTGGCAATGCTCGTGAGAAACATCTCGTGCTGTTAGCAGGCACTGGTCCTGCTGGGAAAGGGGTAAATGAATTCTGCTGGTTCTGGGAGGCAGAGAGCTCATTACTTTCCTGGAGTAGGGAACTAATAGAGAAGGGGAGGTGGCAGCTAGATGGAGAGAAAAAAGTCTTGTGTGTGGACTCCTAGCTGCTCTTGACTTAGCGGTGTGGATGCAGGGATGGGATGGTTGGAGTGGGTGCTGAATGGGGCCAGGCACACAGAGGCAAGCAGAGCCGGCATTTGGGCTACGTGTCCAGAGCTGATGCTGGAAACATGGCTCGAGTCTAGTGTGTGCTCAGATAGCACAAATAGTTGCTCAGGTGTGTGTGAGCTCTGCGGGAGCCCTGGGATGGGCTTGTATCTCATCACCCAATGCACTGTGTTACTAGGCTTGCCCGGTCCTGATGCTGATATGAGCTGTGACGTGATGCCACGAGCACCAGCAGCAAAAGCTCAGTTCTTGTCTTCTCCTTCTGGTGTGGCCCTTGACTTGAGTTTCAAGCAAATGTGCTGCACAGATCTGGACTTTTTTTTTTTTTTTTTTTTTTTAATTCTGTCACTCTAAAAGATTTTATATCACTGTGATTTATATAAATTGCGAGCTACAGCTTCCTGGTGTTCTTTCTTTTCTGTCTTAATGGCTTTTAGAGCTGCATTACAACCAAAAAGAAAGAAAAGGAGAGACAGGTGTTAATTTAGGGGAAAAAGACATCAGAAGAAAACCTGACTGTACATCTACCAGGCACCTTTTCTGTGACCAAGGCGTTTCTGCAACTGACGGAGTGGCTAAAGCAAGTTTGCCCGTAGCTGCTGCTTGTTTGCTTATGAAAAGCAGGGGCCGATTCCAGAGTTGTGCAGTGGGAGCTCCAAAATGCTGAGCATTTCTCCGGGGTGGGCTGTCTCGCTAGATACGTGCTACTTGAAGAATTTTCCCTCCTGAGCTCAGCGAGCGTCAGCTCCAAACCCTGCAGGGATCCATCCGAATGCTGCCCCGTGTGCAAGGGGTGCTGGTGGACCAAATAGCCCCTGGGTGATCGTGGTGAAATTTGGTTGGACAGTCGGGTCTGTCGCACACCTTGTTCATGACCTCTTTGAGTTTGATGCCTTGAACGCATGAGAGCAAAGAGGGACTGTGCTTCCAAAATTAATTGAGAGGCTCCCCGTAGCCTAATGCTGGACTTTCTGTCTCTCTTGTTGGCAAAGAGGTTACCCTTGCTATGCAGTCAAAAATTGATCCGGAGGGAAGCATTTACCCCTCTTGGACTGCTCAGTATCTGGTCTCTAGATTATATGATTGATATACAGTGTGCTGTATATTTTATTAGGTGAAAAAGTACCCACTGAGGCATAGTATCATTTCCGAGGGTGACCTTGTGACAGCGGGCGGCAGCAGTGCACATAAAAATGATAAAAGTCTGGCTAAAATCCCTGGCTGTATAGGTTGAAGAGATGGCTCAGAAAGTGTTGATAGATGGGTTGGATTAACAGATACACGTAGGCTCAGAGGTTGACTTTTTTAAAAAAAAGGCAAATCAGGGAAAGAACTGAATGCAGATGAGCGCACAGAAAATCAGGAGAAAGGCAAATGCAACAGAAGAGAGGAGGAAGAGGGAAGAATGGTTTGCTTTTTTAAATGCAAGTACTCTTTGGGAGGAAATATGGCCAGACTGAGGTGTTGTCATGTTGGTTTGAGCTGCAGAGAGAAATGGGAACGTAGATTATACTAAATAAACTACACATGGGTTTCTCTATCACTGTTAAACTCTCCCTCTTTCTTTACTTCACTTGGTTATTTGTGGTGTGTGTTTGCAGTGACTTTTCTGGCAGTGTAGATAAATTATCACATTGATTTTTCTTCCTCACTTTTTGGGGGAGGCCATGGGGAAGGTTTCTGTATATCATATATAAAGCAGAGTGCCTGTTAACAACTGTTTTTATTCTCCCGCTGAACAGGAGAGATGCCCGAACCAGAACTTGGAAACCAAACCCCTTCAGCTGCAGGGGAGCTGAATTTGCCATTCAGGACCACTTCTAGTACCCAATACAGGAATGAAAAGTTGAATACTGGCTCCCCTGGACTGTATATTTCGCAGCTTAAGACAAGGAATACCATAAATTGATAAAACAAGTGATTGATGTGATCATGGTCAATGTAACCCATCTGATTAGTTTTTGAGCTGTCACTGGAGTGGGAGTACAGAATTAATGCTTTCTGTTCAGCACTGTTTGGGTTTTCATGCCCTACTCTGGCAAGACAGAGATATTAAAGGTGAACAGCTGAGAAAAGGGCTTGAAGCAGTCAAGGGAAGAGAGAAGAGATTAGTATTTCTGCCCAGAAGCTGGAGATGAAAAGGGAGAGTTGTGCCCGTGACAAACATTACCTTTAGTCACTCACCACTGACAAATGGGCTTGCTGACCAGAGTGCGTCATTTCTCACCAGGGAAGCATGGCTCAGACAGGAAACTGGTGACCAGGAGTTTGTTACCTGAATTTCCCTGAGTTACTTTTCAAGGCAGTGGGATCTGTTAGCAGGTCGGGAAACGCACAATCTTAACCTTTAGTTCCCCAGCCTGTGAAATGTCCCTCAGAGGGTGCAGAAAGTAGTGGAAGAGAAGTGATCCTCACTGGAAGTGGGTTTTTATTATTAACATTGCCCACCTTCCACATCTAATCATTCTCTCTGAGTTTGTTGTTGGCAATAATGTAACGCCTACGCAACCTTGCTTGCCTGTTCATACCCTAATGCGCTCTGAGGAGCAAGAGTGCTGCCCATAGCCAAAGTGTCGTCCAAAAAGCAGTATCAGTGCATTGTCGGCTGTGCTGTGCTGCTCATCAGATCTCCCTGTGGCTGTGCCATGCTGGTTCATTGTGGTTTTGGTGGCTTCACCTCCCACTGTGCTCGCATCTCCATGTGTTTTCAATTCTCCTCTCCAGGGTGTTGGATACCCATACATATCATTTTATAACTTGGGGTTATACATGCCAAAGTTTAAGATCAATCTTAATGGTGTCCTCTGCCATCATGAAGCACGAGCTGAGGCCCCTCTGGGGATTAGCCTGCCTTGCCTGCTTTTGTGGGCAGCAAAATGATGACGCAAAGGGGGCTAGAAGTGCGAAAGGTAAAAGGATGGCGACAGCGAGCAGAGGGTTTGCTGCTGGTGAAGTTCATGCCTCCAGCCGTGGTTGTTCCAGCCACCCTGCACAAAGCGGCACGTGTGGGACCTGGTGCTGAGGCCAGCTGTGGTCCTGACAGCTCAGGAGAGCTGCTGGCTCCCAGGCAGGGGTGTCCGAGGAGTAAAGTTGAGATTTCAGGGGGCAGGGAAGAGAAAAGTCTGGGGGTGGCATGACAGTCAAGCTCAGCTGTCAGGATAGCGAGAGTAATGATATGATCCTATAAATATTTACTTCCAACTATTTATAGGCCCATGTGTTAGATGTTCTTTATGGTTATTTTAGTAGAATTAATGCTTAGAGGATATTCTCAATGAAAAATATTTCCCATGAGCGAGTCAAATCAAATAAATAAATTTGCTGCTCACCATAAAATAGCAAAGGTACACTTAATTTTCCTGCTAGGGTGACATCATTTCTGTAGAGATGTTAGCAAAATATCTTGAGTGCATACAGTGCTTTGAAATTAAAATAACTAGAATATAAGTTATTTTGAGTGCAATGCAAAAAATGACTGTGACGACTGAAAAGAAACATGTGTGTTTTGACTTTGATTTTTACTTCAGTTTTAGAATTGTCTGGATTATATACAGCCACCTCAATCAAAACTGGTGCAGAGTAATTAACATTTCCATGTACATATGCCAAGGAGGTTGAAGACAATAAGAATTCAGATACTGAAATGAAAACCATCCCTTAAGACAACACAGGTTCATTACTTGTACAATAGGCAATACTGAAGTAAAAAGGAACTGTTAAATGAATATTCATTATGGATAAGGAAAGGTGCTTTATCATACATTTGGAAGTCACAGTGATACTGAAATTCTGTTTTGAAAGCAGGTAATGAAAATGCTAGAGAGTCATTGCTATCATTGAACATCTTAAAATTTACATGACCAAGTAACTCACACCTAGGAGTTCAGAAAAATTTAACCAAGAGCAGCACACATTGGTTTCGAGCAAACTGTGAAGGACATGTCAGAGGAGGGTGTGGATGCACATAGACATGCACTTGAGAGACATTGGAATTGCCCAAGATAATACCAATTTTTTTAAAGGTACTATAAAACCACAGGACAGTAAAGGTTGATTTGCCTAGTGTTAAATTCGGTCCAAAAGAAGAGAGGTGTAGTTAGAAGAGAAGAGAAAAAAAGACGACAACTGATACCTATTAATATTGATGTGTGGAAAACATGTATTGTGGAATTTAGACAGCTTTTTGATGAGATTACAAATTTGGTTCATGATGGCAAATGTTCACGTGAGGTATTTCTCTAAGGTGTTGGACTTGGTGTCACAGAAGATCCTAGTTAAAGGTTAGCAGTGGGTAAACTAAATGTAGCGCACATTAAATGGATTAAAACCAGCTCAATGATAAATCTCAAACAGTAATTGCAAATGGGGAATCATCTTGCAAAAGAAGCATATCCCACAAGGGTCCCCCTGGGATCTCTTCTTGGCTCAATTCCTTTCATCTTCCCCAGTCTTTCGGAAGAATGTATAAAATCTTTGCTAATAAAGTTTGTGGATGACATAAAGGTGAAAAATAATAAGGACAGTTTAGCTCTACAGACTGAACTGAATTACATGATAAGGCTGGACTTTTCTGAGCTAAATCCTTTTTGATGCCGCCAGATTCAAGGTCATGCATCCAGAAGTGGAGAATTTAGGTCACGCTTACAGGATTAGGGGCTGCTTCCTGATAGATAGCAACTGTGAAGAAGACACATGGGAGATAAATCACCAGCCCCTGTTGGGATATTCTCACTGAAAGTTGCCTTTGAATATGTACTGAGAAAATTAAGAGCCCTATTCCCTATTTCTAGCGCCACATGCAGGACCAGCAAGGCATGTGTGGAAGTCTGTGAATAGCAACATTTCCAGGAAAATTTGGAGAAAGCAGGAGGAATTTACAAAGAAAAAGTAAAGGATTGGCTTGAAACTTGAATTATTCCCATTTACTGTTTTTCTTTTGTTAATTCATATTTTTGCTCCATGTATTTAATATAACTCTTGAGCAGAGAAGGAGGATGGAAATTAATCTCAGGTTTAACACTGCTAGCTGCTTTATTGCTCAGCAGTGGATAAATACAATCCCTATCTCTAATTCTAAGTAAGCCTGCATGACTGTACACACAATTATTCTTTTTATCTCCATACTCTGCCTGTAATACGTACTTTCCTCCTCTTTTCTAAGACTGGGCCCAGATGTTGCTAGCTGCTACAGACTAGCTGAAAGTCCAAACCCTCTGACTAACTGGCAGGAGTTTCAATGCCTGTCAGCAATGCCTGACTTTGCTTCACAAAGTCTCTACTAGATCATAACTAGAGACAGGACAGAAAGAGAAAGGATGCAACAACCAGCTGAGTAGCGGAGACCTCCATGGGTGTAGCTATCTTCTGAACATGGTGACTGCGCAGTGGAAACTACGCAATTATTGTCACTGGTGCTTTTGTTACATATGGCCTCAACCCAGAGTATTTTAGGAATAAGCCCAGAAAAATCAGAGCTACAGCTAGACCTGAGCGTCCTCATAACCCACAGATGACTTCTGGTGCTGTCTCAACAGGAAGAGGTCTGGTATAGCAGCAATGTACCCGGTATAGCACCAGTATCACTGGTGATACTAAGCCCCAGATGAGTTTGATCTGTATGTTATGCTGAAGTGGAGAGCAAGAGAAGGAATGGCAATTACGGTGACCTAAGGGCATGGGGGGCGTGGCGTGAATGGGACAGGGTCTGTGTGTCCCTTAGGAAGAAGATGAATAAAAGGGTATTTATTAAAAGTATAATGTAGTGAAGAATGGCCCAGATGTAAGACAGGATAGCATTTCTGTTTTCCCTATTTCATGCAGTAAGAATGATAAGACTCAGGAGGTGGAATTCAGTACTGAAAAAATAAAATACTTTCTTTCTCTGCCTGCTTATAATTAAACTATGGAGCAGATTGCCACAGGTTGATACTGAAATACTTTATTAAGCCTGTGTGTTTGAATTATATTATGCTAATTACTGTAGCTCGCGCTGCATTCTCTTGATATCCTTATGTCTGCCTATCAAGAATACCCAGAGTGGTCATAACAACCATTGTTAAAAACGTTGAAGGGTGGTCAGATCTCTTAAGCCTACCGCTTCAGGGCTTAAAATAATCTTCGGCTACCAGAGATCCACTGGGGACAGAACATGGCTCGGAGGAAAGCTGTGGTGGAGTAAGGTGCAGGCCATGGCCAGAGCCAAGGCACGGGACCATTTCACCTTGGTTCTGGTTTAGTGTCTTCAGTTTACCGTTCTGCACTTGCCTTGCTGGTTTTTGCTTCTTCCATGTGGTGTGAAGCGGCACAATGCTTTTGGGTTCAGCAGCGTGCTACTGATCTACACCATGCTTTGCCTAGTCATAAATGCATCAATATGGTGATTATCCCCGCTCCATTGGTCAAACATATTAGTCCTTTTTCCCAATAGCCTGGGAGAGTTTGCACTTGGGGGAATCTCTCATTTTTTCCATCTAAAAAAGACTCCTTCCACCTGATATCCAGCAAAACCGTGTTTGCTTCTGTTTTTTGGTCTGTTTGTTTGTTTGTTTGTTTGTGGTTTGGTTTGGTTCTTTTTTTAGCTGAGATTGAATAGGCATCCTGTGAGAAACCAGGCAGAGAATTTTGGTCCTGCTGAGCGAGTCTCACTCTTCAGGTGCTCACTTGCAATTTGCAAGCATTTCTGAATATCTTCTGGCATGTGAGCTCTCCCTTCTCTGGAAGATGTTTGTTTGATTCCTTGTATTGTGCAAATATTCTCGCAGGTGGCAGGCATGCTGCAGATAAACCTTTCATCCTTTGGAATCACCAACCTATTGTAATCTTGTTTTCCAGCTTTGTAAACGTTACCCTCACACATACAGCTTCTTGTTGCTCTCAGATCTTCGCCGTTACTTCTTCATTTCAAACAGCATCATCTTCCCTGTCAATGTGCTGCATCACGTTTCCCTAAGAAAAAGAGAGACTTCTCGAAATGATCACTAGATGGCCACACTATCGCACAAGATTTCACAGCTCTGTTTTTCCAGACCTTCAAACCATTTCTCACGGCCCTCTAGTTTGTAATATCTTTGGTCTGAATTGCATTTCAGCCTCAAAATGCAATTTCCATATCTTCAATTTTCTTCTCAGCATGTTGCAATATAATTCCACACCATTCAAATTTATTGTACAAAGAAGTCGCTGGGGCTTAAATGGCATCTAACCCCTGAAGCATCTGGTATTGTCCACTGTTGGAAACAGGATCCTGGACTGCATGCCCCATTGGTTTTTATCGAATAGAGCAACTCCTGTCATTCTGGAGTCTCTGCAGAAAACCTTTGGAGTCAATTGGGCAAGACCTGGTGTGTCTATTGACCTGGCTCTGGCTGACCAGCTCTGAAAACCCCAAAACTGGGGACAGGTGTGCTGGTTTACACGGATTGAAGGGGATTTCTGAAGAAGGGAAAAATATTTGCCTATTTGCCTATTGTGAGCTAGAGCAGACTTTAGGAACAAGAACCGGTAAATACCAGAGAAGTGTTTGCCTTCCTCACTACCTTTTTTCTGTCTCTCATTCAAATCAAATGTTAAACTTTCCAACAGAAATAATTTCTTACAATAGTTGGCAGGAGGGACCTAAAAAAGGCACGCCAGGATTAATTATTGCCACGTATGTTGTGTTCAGATCCATGCAGAATAGAAACGCGTTCCTCCTCCACTGAAGTCCCTGTTTGTGCCCTTACACAAATCCTCCCACGTTCTCGTGAGTAGTTACAATAATGACATTTATGTAATATCGCTAGGTGTTTATAGCTGCATAGTCTGAATGTGAATCTGGATATAAATAATATGATCATCGTCTTCTGCGAGCTAGAGAAATGTTATCTGTGTTTTACAGATGAAGGAATTGAGGTAAATGGGGGGAAGTGAACAACTGTTGTCACCTGCAGGCCATGACACCTTGCTACGTTCATGGGTGGCCCAGGATGCAGGCGGTCAGTCAGCCCTGGGATGCCAGCCTCCATCAGAGGGCAAGCACTGGGGTGCTGCTAGCAGCTATGCTGGCATGGGGGCAGGAAAACAAGGGGGGGAGCAATTCTCAGAGGGGGGGAGTCCAGTGAAGAGACCTATTTTGAGTGAAAGAAAACACCTGGCTGAGGAATAAGGTGTGTGGTTTTTCAGTGGCACCATCCCAAGGGGAAGGGGACTAGAAGTTTTCAAGTTAGTTGTGTGCTGGTGGTTCTGGAAACACGATATGAAAAGCAGGGCTATAGATACACCTGTCAGTATATTTTCAACAGGAGTCCATGAAGGAGGAAAAGCATCAAAAAAGGAGAACTAGCAGAGCACAGGCTGTCTCTCTGCCACATGGCCATCTGGAGCTGGGGAGGGTGGCATGTGCCCCCCCAGACCGCCCTGGCCTGGTACCATGGCAGTGGTGGCTGCTTACCAGTAGCCCCGGGCCACCCACTCGCGTACAAGGAACAAACCAAACCTGGATGGTTTGCTTGTGAATTCCCCGGGGGAAATAAAGCTCCCCATTTGGCAAACATTCGGCCTGTTGTAAAAGGGAAATTGAAAAAGCAAAATCCCTCCAAAAGTGCTCTGTACTGTGGATTCAAAAAGAGCATCCCAGTTGTTCGCTCCAAGCAGGCTGGAGCCAGGGATGCACTTTCTTTGGCTTTAAAATGTATTTCAGCCATTTCGGAGGTGAGACAAGTTGGAAGAACAGCTTCAAGCTGGCATGGACTGATTTGCTCACAAAGCTTCAGAAAAATATTAAAAACCAGTATGGTTGGTGTAATTGTGTCAGATATACAAATGTATATGTGAGAGTTCCTAGGAAGCATTGCAAGTTTGACTGCCAGGCAAAACCAGTATTAATTTCAGATGATAATCTATAGTGACAGCAGTCTGTTTTCAGGGAGCTGCTTTGCAGTCTGTACTATTGAAATTTAGAGGCAAAGGAAGGTATTGACGGGAGGCCGTATCTCCAATGCAACCATCTCAGCAAAACTCTGGATATGATGATCAACATCACAGCAATCATTTTATTTTGTCAGCACAAAGCCATGAATCAGCAGTGGCTAATGAGAAAAACCAGTTAATAACAGACGGGATTGTGACAGAATTGTACGGACTGCTTTAGGCAGCGGCGTGTAATTTTGTAAACGGAGCTGGCACTTGTTCGAAGGGAAAGGGTTTAAAGGCAAAGCGGTTCCTTCTGAGTCCTCCGCTAACCTGTCATAGAAATACTGATGCGTTGGTGGTAAGGACGGCTGCTTGGCTTTCACCTCTTCTTTAAGTTTCTGCTGCAATTCCGTATCATCTGTCAGGACGCTCAGTGAACAGGTTACATTAAAATCCTACACACTGTTCTGCCAGTCACAAGAATCCCTAATGACTTGATGGGCACTGTGCGGTTCTCCCAGGAGGCTGACGGCTGCAGAGGCTCTCGCTTCTTGCACCAAGGAGGGAGCAAACACAAGCAAAGCCCTGGGATTGCTACGGCGGCTTGTATAGCACTGTCTTCTGCTCCACAGGAAGATTTTCTTAGGGACTTCTTTTTCACAAGTGGATGAATAGTTTTGGCTTTACTTTATCCAAGAGCAGAGGAGAAAATAATCTGGGCTAGGAGCGTGACCCAAGGCTTTAATAACCCCTTGCTGCCCCTCTAGGGCTGCTGTGCTCTGAGTTTTCCCCAGCAACTGTGCCCTTTCACAGTTCACAGGACATGCCTGAACTCACGAACCATTTTGCTGAGAGGTTAAAGCGAGCTGTGGACCACAAAAGGAGATGGCAATCATCTATGCAGGAACGTGGTTGTCACTGCAGCTCTAAATCTGACCTTCCCTCCTGGAACGAACAGTTCCGAGGAGGAGGACGGGCGCCCGTGCCCCCGTCATGTGTCAGACTCCGTCCCAGCTCAGGGGCTGGGCAATGCTCCAAAAACCTCAGGAAAAAAAAAAACAACCCAACCCTAAATTAGTTTATATTCTCTGTTCCACCCCAGATGTGCCTGTGGATTTCTTACAGCAACAACCTGGCCTCAAAAACTGCCAATGCGTAACACAGCGTTTCATGTACTGCGCACTAGACAATTGTTGTGAGACGGCTGTTTCCTATTAGAAGAGTTACCAAAATGTTGCCTCAGCAGTCACCCTTCTACTCAGAAGTGGCTGCCTTCCTGGTCCCTGTGCTAGACTTTTCTATCCAAATCTCAGGGACTTGTTTCTTTGGGGATTAACTTTATTTAGCCTCCATTTTGAGATTAACAAGGAAGTTACTGACAAGATTAAATAATTTTCCTCCCCCCCTCTCTCAAATTCAGAGATGAAACAGGCACTAAGTGAATTTGCTGGTCACAAACATCAGATGCAGACCTTGCCATGATTGTGCTTAAACCCCACTTGAAAGAGAGACTTTTTGGAACCATAAAATACTTTTATCTGCAGGATTGAAATTGGGTTAGCAATTTCCTCGAAGAACAGAAGAAAACTGACTGCTCTGGGTCATGCAATGAGCTTGCATGCCTTTGAAGTAGTCTTTTTAAAATTAATGTCCCAATGCACAGTTAAACTTGCTGCCTTTTTTTTTTTTTCCCCCCCCTGACACTGAGAGGTCTTTGGAGTCAATAAGGTTATTTTTCATCTTGTTGGGTAACCAGAGGATGGTGATGGAAGCTGGGAAATGAACAGATCTCCGCCAGCGCCGGGCAGCGAGTTTCAGAGGAACAATCCCAAAGGCTCGTTCAGACTTTGGTTAAGCGTGAGCTGTTCCTGATTCTGGCCACAGTCACTGTCGCTGCTGTAGATTTATGTTGTTGTGCTTTCTCTGCTCATTACAATTTTTCAAGAGAAAAAAGCATTCATCAGCTCTGAAATCAGACAAAAACTAATGAGTTGTGTTACCCGAGCCTATTCAGCCCCGAGAAAAGTGTTGCAGCTCACTCTGCCCACATGGACCATGATAATGTGTAAAGAAGCATGACGTCTGGAGTAATTACAAGCAAAGAATAATTACCGAGCCCCAGCCTTCAAGAAGGAGCGTGGTCAAATGATTTTAACTCTGAACTAGTGGGCAGGGCTCATAGATCAGTGCTTGGTCCTGCTAATGGCTGTGGGCAAGTAATTTAAATCCGTATTTTGATTTCTCTGCGAGGGGCACGTGACAGTGGTGGTTTCTGGAGGGAATGGGTACTGTGGGCTCTGATGTTCTTCGCTAATTGGAGGTGTACTCTAGTGAATGAGAGAGGAGGATAAGCCTTTGAGTATTGCAAATAATTCTGGAGGAAACATGGAAGTGAAAAATACTAAAAATCAAATGGGATTAGGAATACATGGAGATAATATTTATTAAAGAGATCTATTGTCTGGACCAGAGTAACTTCTTTCAGAGAACTGCTTTCCTCCTCTGCCCCGTTTCAGAACTTCCTTAAAAGTTTCTTTGATGCTCGTGATGCTCAGGAATCCCACAAGCCTCAAATGTGCTGATGCTATTTAGTGTTTAGGTCCATGGTATCTTACAGCTGTATTGCACTCCACCATCTTTTTTGCGTTCACCTGTTATTTGTCCTCTAATATTTGTATTTCAAATCCTGTGGGTCAAAGCCAGCTTGTGTTACACCCACGTGTAGTAGCTGCTACTGTGAATTGAGGTCATACTGTGCTGTCATGTAGTTAATAATTGGTTTTCTGCTCCATGCTCTGGCAGATGACTCTGGACTGCCTGGTCCTCTTTGGGCTGCCGATACTCTGATGTGGCATTCCTTCACTTTTCTCATTTTCACCTGCACCGCGGTCCAAGTAAGCTGTTAAGTACAACTGAGACAGAGCAGGGGATTTCATTGTCTTCCTCTGAATACACAGATGCATTCTGACACCTCCTAATCCTCAAGGCCAGGATGTCAATAAAAATTGGAAACACTGTGGCATTATCATATCTCACCTTCAGTATAATCCTAATGCAGGGTCTGCGGCCTTGGGTATGCGATGGATGAGTTTTCACAACTGCGTTCAGTTGCTTTATAATGGCGTATGATGATTGTGCTGTCAATAGCTAGCTATAACCTCTGCCTGCTCTACGGGTTGTTCTGCTCCCTTAACTGCTGCTCTATAGCCCTAAGCCCTAAATTTTAAATCTGTGCAAGAAATAACGTGTGTCTGCAAAATTAAGTCTTATATTCCTCTCATTATTAATCAGCTCTTCCCTGGAAGCTCCTGATTATGCTCCGTGCTGTATTAGCATGACTGCAATGCTTGAGATCCATCCCCTTTCTCATCCTTTTCTTGCTCTGATTCCTTTTCTAAGTTTTAGTCTAAGAAGGACCATTCAGTTAGAAGGTGGCAGGTGTGAAGTGGTGGAGTTAAACAGAAAAAAAAAAGAATCAGCGAACAATGCATTTAATAGACTATTTCATGTTAAGAGGGCAGGAAGGGTTTTTTCAGAGAATGGAGAAGAAAAATTAGAGCGCAACATGACTAGATCTGAATTCAGATTGAGGTTAGGTGACTTCAGAGAGTTTCTTGGTGTTTTTCTTTCTTTTTTTTTCTTTTTCCCCTAACTCAGGACAGCCCTTGAAGAAAAATCAACAGATAAAAGAGAAATAGGTTTAAACCTAAATCCTGGTCTTAATTTACTGAAACCCTGGGGAGTCCAAGTTTTGCTTCATGCCTGAGCTTTGCATTTCATGGCCAGGGCGGAGCCAGTTTGGATATTTCCCCCTAGTTTTCTCCAACGAAGGCCACAAAAAGCAACACACTGAGTCATGCAAATGAGCTGGATCATAACAGCATTTCACCATCCCTGGTGAGATGCCAGGAGCCCTGAGGGCACTAATAGGTCATGGTGGCCCCGGGGAACCCTCGCTGGGGATCCCCACTTGCCCTCAGCCACGGGCCCAGGGGCTCCATCTCCGCTCAGCTCAGGGCACACCGTCCAGCCCTGCTCTGTGTCAGAACCTCACTGCAGGCAGCTTGTCTCCAGCCTGGCCTTGGGTCTTTTCTCCTCAGCAGACCTTGGACACACAGTGCTGGAGGGTCCAAGTCCAGCCCTGCCTCCAGCCCCGTCTCCAGCCCCATCTCCTGCTGCTTTTGGCTGGACCCTGGCCAGGCCGTGGACCTGGCTCAGCCCCGGCCATGTCGGGGCTGTCGCTGGAGTCTGTCACCTGCTCCCAGCTCTGCCCGCCCGGCTCAGACCCCAGGGGACAGCACCCCATCAGCAAGGGCATGGCCCACCATGGGGTCAGCCCCACCGGCACAGCCCTGCCTGGCACCACACCCTGGCGTAAGAAGTAGAAGCAAGTTGGCACAAATAGCGCCGCGAACATAAAACTGTGTGGCTAACTTGGAGAGGTCACTATTTTGATCTTGCATCAGACTTCTTTTGGGCTCTCTGGTAGTTAAAAAGTATTGTAAAATATGTTGTTAGAAATAGTAAAAAATATAAAAAACAAAAAGCTGCATTTTTTTTATGGAAGTCATTCATTCTGCAAGTTCAAAAATAAAGATAGTCTGGTTATACCACTGTTTCACAAGTACATTTAGCACAAGTTTTTAAGTGGAAACTTCTACTACAACTCTTTCTTGATTTGCTCATTTTTCCTTGTTTCATTTTCCTTGGAGAAAAAATGAGGAAAAGAGAAATTATCGTGAAAAGGAACTAGATTTGGGTTGTGAAGGGAGTGGAAGAGCATTACTACTGCTGCTGCTACTACTACTACTACTACTACTACTACTACTATTGTTTTACTTGATCTTTTCTAAAAAGTTTTTTTTTTTCCTGAAAAATGGCCACTCCCTACACCAGCCCAAAATAGAATCCAGATTATTATAAAATATATATTTTGCAAAAGCTTTAATGTTAAACAGCTCATTTATTGAAAGATGAAGTATGCTAGATAAGCCTATCTTCTGGTATGTTAGGCTTGAAGTAGGGGTGGAAAAAGGTATTACCATTTGGTAAATTAAAATCTTCCAGATGGAGTGATGATATCTGTGTAGAAGCTATGAGGGTCTTAGAAAATATTAAGAATTTCGCTATCTTAGCCTATAGCTTGAGAGAATTTTTGTTAGTCCAAAGCCAGGAATAAAAATGCTGTTTTCAAGGGTGGTTTGTTTGCTGCATGCATGATGGCTAGTTATGTCTTTATGGGTTATTAGACTTTATGGACGCTCTTGGCATTTTTTTAGACTTCCGTGCCTTTGTCCTTTTATTGTGCTATCAATAGATGTATGAGATGTAGTGAGATGTAGTGTTTGTTATTAGACAATCATTATTTATATGATAATTTTATTTGTATGGCATTAGTTGCTATAAAATTTAGGTCTGAGGTCTCCTAGCTCAAGCTCCTGCAAGTATGAACATGTGTAGGATGGGGTGCTCATGCAAAGAGTCCGAGATCTGGAGAGGGAGGAGAGGGGAAGGGGCATCCTGGAGAGGTAAAGCCCTTGGTTGGAACCAATGCAGTGGGTCGGCGTCAGCAGCTCAATTCACCTTGAGCGATGCCGTTTGGGCGCAGCATTTATCATCCCATGGGGCTTGTGCCACATCCAGGACTACCCAGTGAGTAGATGAAACCTGAACTGACTGAACAGAAGGAAAAGTACTTTTCCCTGTGGAGTACAAAGTGCATGTTTTAACATAAAGTTTCTGCTGCTTCTCATGCATGGGATAGCATTCACCTTGATGCTTCTGGGTCACATCTCTATTGTATGTTGGAGGATAATGGTGTGAGTTAGCTTGAAATGAGCTTATTTCAAGTGTGGGTGCAACCAGCCTTGGTAACACAAAGCTCTAAGACAGCCAGCCTGGGTCTCTGTGCTGAGATGGGAACGCTTTACTGCAGTATGGGCACACTCCATATGTCTTCAAGGGCTTGTTGAGGGTTTGCCTAAACTATCTGAGCCATTCCAGCTTCCCAGCAGGTAAAAATGACATTCTAGCAAGGATTATCAGTTAAACTCTAAGTGGCTTCTTGCTCATCACTTTGTTATTTTGAGAGATCAGGTCAAGAGGAACGATCAGGTGTGACAAGGGAATAATCCATTTGCTTCTGCTAAAATATGCCTAACAGAGCGAAAGGGAAATGGGCTGTTCTAAAGATAGGGAAATAACCTAGGAAAAGAAGGATGGTTTCATAAATACTATTGCTGAGGGAGCAGAAACTGTATTATTAAAAGAATTATTCTTTTGACCTCTAAATAATTCCAAGTCTATAAAAGGCAGACTTTTGTCAATAAATGAGTGTCATTAAGACAGATCCATACAGAAAAAAGATCATAAATCAAAAGGAGGAGGGCTGGAGGATCAGAGCACAGCTACAAATTGCTGCTCTGCTCATTTCTGCATTGTTAGCAACCTGCTGATAAATATGAAATGTGCACAAAATGTCTGTAGCTATTCCATCACCAAATGGCCCAGCTTTTGAAAATAGCTGGAGCAGGTGGTGTTAGCTGAACACAGACCTGGAAGAAAAGATGTTTTAGGTTGTGTTCCCATCTTTGATGAGGGTTCCCATAGAGCACTGACTTATTTCCATCGGACTTATATTCATTGCACCTTGCTTCTAGGAGCACCCCAGTGAGGGCTTGTTAGGGTGAAGTGGCCCAGCCTGTGAGGCGTGGTGGTGGTGATGTGCTTTAAATGTTGCACCTGATTAACTCCAGGATTTCCAGGGACAATTTGGGTGCTCAGGGGCAGAATTAGAATTTCTGGGGGTGATAAACCACTAAGTGAAAAAAAGGAAAGAGGTTAAACCTCTTAGCAGACACACTGCTTCAAACCTCTTTTGAATTTTTTTCCAGAGTTTAAAAATCAAGGGGGAGGGGGAAGCTACCCCTGTTAACTCTCTTGGACTGCTATTCCCATCTTATCTAAGGTCTATTGAATAATATTATAATAACATGCATGGTGTGCCCTGTCAATGGGGAAAAGCAAAGTAGTTTTGCTAGGGGAAATTGGGGTCTACAAAGCCATCAGCAGAGAAAGGAAGTGAATTGGAGCATGTCCCAAAAGGAGGGGGAGGTAGGGCAATGGTATGCAAAGCTCATCGAATAGGGAGGGAGGAGAGAGAATAGAAAACCTCTGATAAGTGGTCAAATTCAAGGGTCCAACCTAGGCTTAGGGGGCACAGAGGGCTGGTGTGGTTACAGTAGGCATTTACCACAGTTGACAGAGACAGAGGGAGAGATGTCTTGCAATGTGTCTGGTGCTCTCTGGCATCCAAACCCATGTAACACACTGCAGTTGACTTAACTGAGGCAATGGCTAATGCTGGATGATGTCCTGGACCTCCTGGCCTGAGCATCCTGACCTCTGCTCTGTTCCAGTTCTCCTGCTGGACTTGTGTGGAAGGGGTGGCCCAAGCATGCTTGCATGGGGCAAGGGGAAAGGGGACCCAGCCAGGGGCAGTGTGGTGGGCAAAGAGGTCGGGCCATGTTCTTGGGAAGATAGTAGGAGAAGAGGTAAGGACCAGGGCAGAAAGGGACACGTGTGATGCAGGGCCTGGAGGTCACAGCGGGGAGTGGCTGAGGGGCACTGAAGTGGCAGGGGATGGGGACAGAATAAAAACATGCCCTAAGAAGAAAGAATTCACTTTAGCTTGCAAAGAGCTTGGCCTACAGAAAAATATGACTTTCCTCCATCCTGCCAGCCTGCTAGATAACATTTGTCAAATGATTTGGGACCAGAGCACAACAGAAAGATAAAGATATTATCATCTTCCATTATTAAATCCTGATTGAGGATTTCTTAAACGCAGTCGTTTCAGAGGAATGTGTTATTTTTTCCCTTGACATGTGAGATAGTGAAAAAGTAGGACTTTCTGCTCTGAGTTTAGATTGTGGTTTGTCACTGATTAGAGGAACCAGAACTTCTCTGCGTTCAGTGGCTCTGAGCCATCTTCATGAAGCTGGTGCAGTAAACACACTCTGACAGTAGGAATTAATGTTATAATCATATCAGGACTGTGAACCATAACTTGTTGATGAAGTTGTGAGAAGTGCACTTACCAGATATAGAATGTATGCAGAGCATTTGATGCATTAAATGTCAGATCCCCACAGCCTACATTCCAGAAATAAAAAAGGATAATTAATTTCCATACATCTTGGCACACTCCATTAGAACAGTGACAGCAGAAGCAAATGCTATTACAAGTGGTTGCTGAAAAACTCTATTGAATTTGGGGAATAAGAACTGCAATTCAGGGTCAGTCTGAACGTTCATCTCACTCGGTATCTTCTCTCCATAATGGCTAGCAGCAGAGGTTTAAGGAAAACATATAAGAAGTGAGGGAGCACAGCGTGATATTTTCCACGATTTTGTCCCACCTTCTAGCAGTTGATGGACTTCATGTATTTTCATAATTTGTTTAAGAGCCCTTGTTGAACCTATTTTTTATTTGTCTAACCATTTTATTTTTAACCCAGTTTTATTTTTTGCAACGGCAATGTCTCAGATCAGTGAGTTTCACAGCTTATGTGTACATGTGTGAAAGAGCAATTCCTCGTGTCTCTTTTTAAACCTGGCACCTGATAATTTCCCCAGTTTCCTCTTACTTCTTTCATTGCAATATATTATGAAATCGAATAACAGTCCCTTGTTACTGGAGCCTGAAGAAGGATCACAGGTCAGCAGGAGAGCACCTGAAGGGCAGCACAGAGGAATTCCAGCTGCTCCAGCCAGTCAGCCAGCTTCATCAGGGGCTCAACTTAAATGCCTCTATGCAAATGCACGCAGCATGGGGAATAAACAAGAGGGGTTAGAGACATGTGCATGTCTGCAGGGCTAGAATCTTATTGGCGTCATGGAAACATGGTGGGATGGCCCTTAGACTGGAGTGTTGGAATGGAAGGATACAGGCTCTTTAGGAAGGACAGGCAGGGGAGACGGGGGGAGAGTATGTCAATGACCAGTTGGAGCACATGGAGCTCTGCCTGGGGATGGATGAGGAGCTTATGGGTCAGGAGTAAAGGAAGGGCAGGAACAGAGGACATTATAGTGGGGGTCTGCTACACGCCACCCAACCAGGAAGACTAGGCAGATGAGGCCCTCTGTAGAGAGATAGGAGCATCCTCATGTTCATAAGCCCTGGTCCTCATGGAGGACTTCAATCACCCCGCTATCTGCTTGAGGGACAACACAGCAGGGCATAACCAATCCAGGAAGTTCCTCAAATGCATTGATAATAACTTCCTTCTCCAAGTGACAGAGGAGCCAAGGAAGACAGGTTCTGTGCTGGACCTTGTTCTCACCAACAAGGAGGGGCTGGTGGGCAATGTGAAGGTCAAGGGCAGCCTTGGCTGCAGTGACCATGAAATGGTGGAGTTTAGGATCCTCAGGGCAGCAAGGAGAGTGCACAGCAAGCTCACTACCCTGGACTTTAGGAGAGCAGACTTTGGCCTCTTCAGGGATCTGCTTGGTAGAGTACCACAGGACAAAGGCCTGGAGGGAAGAGGAGCCTAAAACAGCTGGTTGGTATTCAGGGATCACCTCCTCCAAGCTCAGGAGCGATGCATCCCAACAAAGAGGAAGTCAGGCAAGCACACCAGGAGGCCTGCATGGATGAACATGCAGCTGCTGAGAAACTCAAACACAAAAAGGAAGCCTAGAGAGACTGGAAGCAAGGGCAGATAGCCAGGGAGGAATACAAATTGTACAAGCAGCCAGAGATCAGGTTAGGAAAGCTAAATCCCTGATAGGATTAGATCTGGCCAGGGAGGCCAAGGGAAACAAGAAAAGCTTCTATAGGCATGTTGTTGATAAAAGAAAGACTAGGGAAAATGTGGGCCCTCTCTGGAAGGAAGTGGGAGACCTGGTTACCCAGGATATGGAGAAGGCTGAGGTACTCAAAGACTTTTTGCCTCAGTCTTCACTAGCAAATGTTCTCACCACACTGCCCAAGTTGCAGAAGGTAAAGGTAGGAACTGAGACAATGAAGAACTGCTCACTGTAGGAGAAGATTAGGTTTGAGATTATCTAAGGAACCTGAAGGTGCACAAGTCCATGAAGCAGGTCCAAAGGAGGGCCATGAAGATGATTAGAGGGCTGGAGCACCTCTTCTATGAAGATAGGCTGAGAGATTTGAGGTTGTTCAGCCTGGAGAAGAGAAGGCTCCAGAGAGACCTTCCAGCAGCCTTCCAGTATCTAAAGGGGCCTACAGGACAGCTGGAGAGGGACTGTTTATCAGGGAGTGTAGTGATAGGACAAGGGGTAATGGGTTTAAGCTGAAGGAGGGTAGATTTAGATTAGATGTTAGAAAGAAATTCTTCCCTGTGAGGGTGGTGAGGCACTGGAACAGGTTGCCCAGAGCAGCTGTGGCTGCCCCCTCCCTGGAAGTGTTCAAGGCCAGGTTGGATGGGGCCTTGGGCAACCTGGTCTAGTGGAGGACGTCCCTGCCCATGGCAGGGGGGTTGGGACTAGATGATATTTAATGTCCTTTCCAACCCAGGCCGTTCTATGATTCTTCTGCAACATTTTTGAAAGCAGATTTTACCTATCAAGTTCAGGAAAATGGAAACATTCCTTGGCTCTAATAATAAATACTTCTGATGCCTTTCTAAGTGTTTCTTTCACTCTAGCCCTTGTAATTGCACTGTTGTCACTTGTGATTTCAAGAAGTTTAACAAATAGCCTCTGCTTTTCAGTGATGCTGGAGCATGGAATTCATGCACCTTTTACAGACAAAATTAGAATATAAAGCCTTAGTTTACTCTTACTGTTCCAGATTTTGGGTTGTGGCACTGACTGAATGGTAGCAGGAACCATTTTACTGCATGGGTATAGTTAAATACATATTTTGTTTGCATTGAATGGCAATAAAGAGTTCTGTGATGAATACTCCTCACATATATCAACATTTAAATAGCATTATGAGGCTGAGGCATTAAAGAAATGAGTGAGAGGAAAATCTGTGCTTGCACACAACACAGCATGCATTGGAAAAAAAAAATAGAAAGAGTGATTATTATTTCAGGGTCAGCCTTCTCTGTTTGTTCTGCAAGGGCTAATTACTAGTGACAAAATTAGCTGTTGCTGTTATCAGAATTATTGTAAACTGTGGAAAAGTAGTGGGATCGAGGAGCAGAGAAGCAGGAGGGGAAGAGTGCATGGTTACACTGGAGTTAGACTCTCTTTACAAGCATTAGCATTTCAGTGAGTAATCAAACCTCTGAATTGGGTCCTGATCTTTGAAGGTTTTTGAACCTGTGTGGGTTTCTATGGCTGTGCAATCTTCCTGAGACTGTGTTATGATGTAAATTACCTCTACAGATAGTGCTCCTCTGTGCACATTACAGCTTGAGCAGATTTAACCTTTCAAGAATGTTCCACAGCATAAAACACACCAAAGCCTGCAGCATGCACCTTGTCAGGGGTTTTCCTTGATGACTGCTGATGGAGGCCTTTCTCCTAGTGTCAAAAAACATTGTCTGTCTTTTTATCACACCTCTGTGGTAGAGATTTGAAAGCCATCAACAGAACAAAATGGCAACTTTGCTAGAATCTGTCCTGGTAACACACTTGGCTCAGAAATGTTAAATTAATCTGCTTAAATGTTCCTATTTTATTTATATGTTATGTAGGAACCTTGTTCACTTGCAGAAGTTGCAGCAGCCCCTTGCATTTCTTGACCTTCAGACTCAGTTTTGGAAAGCTACATGAATTTACCCTTCTGGACTTCTGTGTTTAGCTTTGGGGTTTTTTTTAGCTTACAGGTAGCTTATTCCTAAACAAAAGACACATTGGGGGAACAAAAGAAAATGTGAAGTTGCTTGAGATACTGTATATATTATTATGAACTCTTCCTTAGATTGGTTGTCAAAGCTGTTTCTTGCCTTCTTAGAGAGTAGGCACAGCTATGCCATTCTTTTTCTGCTTCAGGACAAATGAAATGGTATTGGAAACAACATTTTTGTGTGTGTGTGTGTGTGTTCCATTTTTGTTTATGTACATGCTACCATTGCAGTTGCTAAGATACCTTTTGTGCCAAGAATGAATACAGAGTGGCTTATCCTGGTGTAACTTGACTGGTGTCAGTACAGTTGTGCTGGAAATTAATATGATCCATTATATTTCTTTCCATAAGCGACGGACCAAGAGCTTATTCCAGACGTGCTTAGTAGATGGAGCAAATATATCAACTGCCCTCAGCTGTTGCTGCGCGTTGCTCTTGTCCCAGCAGGAAGGGACGGCGCTCACACCCAGCACACAAGGCTCTGCACTGTGCACAATTGGTCACGCCGTCCTCACAGTGCAGGTCTCCACAGCATTTGCTTGAAGGCAGGATTATTTGCCATTTGCATCTTCCTAGCTCCCAGAAGGTGCCTTGCAGCCGTTCCTGTGCAGGGGACTGGTGTCAGGAGGAAGCCATACAGGTTGATTTCTTCTTAAATGAACTATTGTGCACGCTTACCTTGGTAGCAGCTTATGTCAATACTGGATTTGAGTAGTGGGCAAAGGGCACGTAAAAACTCTCTCTCTCTCAAATGCCTTCTCAGCAGATGATTGATGAAGTATGAAAGACTGATTGGAAAGCCTGTAAACTGGCTTTTTCTTTTAGATCTTGCCTACCTCTCTCCGCGGACAGCAGTATTTTCATGCCTGCAGAAAGATGAACTCCTGTTAGAAGCAGATTTGGGACAAACTTAACCATCAGGAAAGAAGCACTAAGCTGCCTCAGGATTTTTTTTTTTTTTTTTAAATTTTTTCCTCCAGCCAGCATGCTTGTGCAATGGCCTTCTACATTGAAGGTGTCCCAAATTAAATTTTGTCTGAAGTTTATGTAATACCCATATGGGACACTGGCACAAGGCCATTTATTTCTCCAGGGAGCTGAATAACTCAGAGCTTCATTTCTATCCTCTGACTACTGAGGGCAACTGCCCTTCATCCAGGTCCTCAGCTGTGAGTTTATAGGTGGATGGCATCATCCATGTTTACATGCGGATAAAAATTTCTGAACACTTCAGTTTTTTCTCTGAAAGAGTCAATATGTCTAGACTGATATTAAAACATGTCTAATGCTTTTTGGCACAGGTGTGCCCAGAAAAACATTGAGCATCTATACTCCAAAAGGCTATCTTTAAGATATTTCATGCAAAGAACAACTGTACTCCAAATCACGAGGCTCCATGAAAAATGGGTGCTTTGACTGGATTCTGCGTGGGAGGAAACGTTGACTTATTTCTGGAAGGTTTGAGCAGTGACGGCAAATGCTGACTCTCCTTCCAGAACAAGCTCCTCTCACTGATCAGGACTCCAGTTCCTGTAACCTCAAGCTGTGCTCTGGATCAGAAGTACTCCAGGACTTCTTTTTGTGAGAGCCATATTACAAATGACATAGCATTAGACTGCTGCTGGACCCTACTATAAGCAGCGATAGCAGCTGACTGGCAGAAGACTTTGGCTCTTTCCTCCCCCACTGTGTACAGTATAAGTTTGCATTTACATTTGCTTTTGGACACAGAGTTTGTTCATCCATTCAGCAAACACAAATCGTACCTTTGTTGTAGGTACCCTTTCACCAAGCTATTCTCCCTGTTTCCTGGAAAAGTGCAGAGCTGGCCGAGCTTGTGGAAATCCAGGTATCCCATGGGCGCTGGTTCCTGCCCTGGAGTATTCAACCTGTCCATGTTGATGCTCTTCACGTTTTGCTTCCCATGTATGACCTATGCGATCAGCTGCACAGCTTCACTTCTCTGTTACAAGGATTTTTACTAATTAACTCATTTATAGTCTGACTAGTCCCAAGATTACAGTGAAGACACTTTGCCATTAGAATATTTTCAAAGCACTTTTTCGATTATTAGGGATATTTAACTTTATTTGAACAGCTGTAGAACTGACATGACTGGGGTTCAAAAGTGTACATTTGGCATAAAGTTGGCCTTCTTTTAATTGCAAATTAGTGTAAATCTAGCCTTCATAAAGCCCCAGAAGCAAGAAGATGTCAAAGACTGTTACACTGTGGTGTGTTAGATTGGTGCATGAAACATTTGGTAAAGACTCATCTCAATTGTAGGAGTGTAATAGACAGCTTGTGTTTTTTTAAATGACTGGGAGGGGAGTTGGGGATGACAATTAATACCCTATTCCCTGTCTTCCTATGGCATGGTCCAAATATCTTGCCCCATAGGTGGAAAATATATGTGCTGCTTTGCTCTGGTTCAAAGAGCCTAAAGAATAAACCCATATAGTGACTTAAAAAGTAAATGGAGAGTGGGGGGTAAATACAGAGAAACAAGTGAATTGTTTCTGTATTTATATGTATCCCATGTCCATTTTCTGTTACTATCACCCTAAAAGAAATAGCACTGTGCTTTGCAAAAATGAGCAGAGCTACCGAGCTGTGTCATTATTTTTTCTGGAAATACTATGCCACAGTTCTGAGCTCAAATCAGACCAGATAGATGTTTACCACCTTTAAAACCTGGTGAAGGTGAGATGGAAGGAAAAGGGTGAGGTCTGGAGGCTATGGTAGTGTTAAATATGTAGTTAACTTATAGATGTGGCGTACATTTCAGAGGGTTTTTTTTATTATTATTTCAATGATTTGACAAAGCTGTGTATTCAGCCTTTCAGAACACATTTTTTTATCAACAAAGCTTGGAAAGTTTGGAGTTATAGAATAGTGCATCCTTTTCCTTATTAAAATATGATATTTTGTATAACATTTTTGTAAAAGCTTGAGAATTTTCCAGCCTCTTCCACAGCTGGCTGAAGGTGGCATAACATTTATCTAAAGAATTCATGTCCTCCTTTTGTCCATGTGATGTGGAAATTTAATTGAAAGAATGCAAGTCTGAGCACCTCTAATTCTTACCTTCATAATAAGCTTGCAGGTCTCCATGTTACCTTGCCTGAATAAAGTGACTTTTTCAAGTGTTTAAATGTAGATCTACTTGAATTTTTTTTTAACCTTTTGCCAGAGATATCTTATTTCAAACCAAGGTGGAAATTTCTCAGGACTGAAACTTTCCCCAGTTTTTGATTTTTTGATTAAACTCCCTTTAAAACTTGCAAATTTCAACAAAAACATTCTTACTGCACCCCATTTCAAAAGTTCCTTTTGAATTTTTATATGGAAAGCCATGGGGTTCTTTGCAAGACAGCTTTACTTCAAAGGCTGTAGGAAAACATCTCGGAAGCCACAGTTCTGTGTGTGTCGGTCAGCAGCTCCAGTTTTGCAGAACAGGGACTTTCCCCACCTGGCTTCTTCAGCTGGTTGCCTTAGCTCCCACGGCAGGATAAGGTGTCCTCAGAGTGCTGTGAAACTGAAGAGTCAAAGGAAAATGGTAAGTGAAGAACACGTAATACTTCTAAATTAATCTCACTACTGTATCGTTAACTTGGCAACAAAAATTAGTTTGGAATAGATCCTGGAGATTTTAATTGCTCAAGGCAATCACCTTGGTCATTAAGTCACTGGTGAGGATTCACCCAGGGGAAGCGTACAGCAATGCGGTGATTGCAACCCATCACTGGTAGGTGTGGAATAATTCTCGTGTACAAAGCATTTGTTACTTTCTCTCAGGTGCTTCTACCAAAGTCATCACCATAAACTCAGCAAACACAGGCTGACCTTTCTGATATGATACTGCTTGCTATAAAGAGGTGCGTAGGAGGGCTAACAAATTCACAACATGATATAGCATATAAATAGGAAGGAGGGAAATTAGTAACGGATTAATGAACTGTCAGGCTACCTGTCAATAAGGGAAACAAGACCCAGGTCTCTATGTTCACTAGATGATCCCATTTCTGAAAGTATGAGTGACTTTGCCAATACCTGTATGAGTAAGGTGGGATCTGGTCTCCTGTGCTACAGAGCTTGTACACCTGCAGAGCATATTTAGAGCAAAATCTCTCTGAGAGACTTGACAAGAAGAAGACATTTCAAGGACTGCCTTGGACAGGGGGGCAACACTAGATGTATAGTTCAAGAGGTGTGATATAAACCATAAAAATGGATGGATAAATATCTTTACAGAGAGACATCCTTAGCTTTATGATTTTTTAAGTGTCTGCCACTTGGCAAGCTGTTGATCTCAATTTACTTTTTCTTTTGTGAAAAGCTTGGGAACTCCTCTCAGTTTTCACTTGCTGTAAACTGGAGTTCTGTAAAAGCCAGAGGGTCTCAAACACTTTACAACAGCTGAGGATTTGTGTTTTAAAAGAAGACAAGCTTACAGTACCTTGCAGGGAAAGAATAAAAACTTTCAGCAATCTCCATCTCTTCCTGCCAGGGCTATGCCGTTGTGGAATACACTGGAGCAGTGGCAACCCTGACCCACACCTGCTTTGGCTAGTCTGGACATGAGGAGGCTGAGGTATTCCAGCTTTTCGCCTTTTCCAATGCCCCAGGCATTTTACAAGAACCATCTCGGTGAATGCGATTATGCCCAGGCAGTAGCAGTAGCACAGCCAGCTGAGCCCTGCCCTGTGCCATCCGTTTGAACCAGTGTACTAGACACACCTCACCTGGAAGTCAGTCTTGCAGTAATGACCATTTACTTTTAGAAAATTAAGTGCATGTTCCAGGAAGCAGTCCTGGTATCCTCAGGAATTAGCTTCCGATTTAATGTGAATAGTCCCAGCTAGAGAACCCTTAAAAAAGTCCCCTCTCTATAGGCATCTTGACACACACGGACAACTTCTTGTTGCTTTTTTAGAGCAAGTGTCTTATAAAATGCAATATGCATGAGAAAGGGAGAGGGAGGAAAGCAGAACTGTAAAGGAGGAGGAGATCCTCAAAGCCCCCATGGTGACGTAGCGGGGAATTTACAAGGTCATGTTAAACCTACTTAAAAATGTGCTGATGTAGAGACGATGACGAGAACTCTTGGAGCCAACTGGGAATTAAGTCACTTGTCCCTGCCTGCTGCTGCCTCCGCCTGTGACTAATATTTGCAGTTCACCTTTTTCTTCTTTAAGCAGCTGATGCAACTGATGCTGACTCAACTCCAGGGAAAGGAAATGTAAGCCAGAGGTGATCTTGTTGGCATGCATAGGGTTTTGTTTTTCATTGTTTGATTAGGATCCCAGCCACGTCAAAAGCATTGGAGAAAAAAGAAGGCACAGGTTTTGCCCTTCATGAGAGGCCTTTGGGAATTTTAGCTCTACCTATCGGGGGGGAGAGTGGTAAAGTTTATAACTAGACCAGCCAATTCATTTCTCCCCCCTCTCCCCATTCCCACACTTGTCTGAGCCTTTTTGTAGGGAAAAGACAGGGGAAGGTGGCTGCGACAGATGAAAGTGATGTTAGTTATGTCAGCTGCTGTTGGAAATGGAGCTGAGGAATCTGCCTACTAAGAAATACAGCTGGAAAATAATCTGTCCCAAAGAGTTACTGCAGTCTCTGCATAGGGCATCTGAAGAAGCTTCTGAAGGGCGTCTTTTTTTCTTATTACAGTAATATTTTTCAGGTTCATAAGGTGAGCACTGTATACGGGATGCAGCTGGCTACAGTGATTAATGGCTGTTTCTGCTAAGAGTTCCTCTACAGATCCTTTGGCATTTCATGTATTCAGCAAAGCTTATTTCCACTTAACTGCAGTCTCTCTTGGTGGCTCAGCATCCATTTGGACCCTTACAAAGTATATCTGCATGCTAGTTAATCTCTGCTGTTGTCAAGGGGTCTGCCTATGCAGCATGCTGCTTCTTCCTTTTCCCTTGCCCCAGGCTTAAGATGATATCTTCATACTAACAGAGGCTAGCTACGTCAGCCTACCAAATCTGCTGGCGAAAATAAAATATTGAAAGCCAATTCCTCTGAAGCACTTGTTTGTTTTCATCTTAAAAAGGAAGCGGCATTTGCTAGTTTGACACCATGCTCCTTAGGTTCCTTAAAGAGATATCTTTCCCTCCTACAGATATCCAACATGCTTTGCATGTGGCAGTGAGGTTGCATGGTTTAATATATTTGTATCCTAAACGTGATCCATTGAATAGCAACATCAGTTTGCAAAGGGGAGACATGCAAGAGGGGAGGCAAGTGTAAGAATCTGCTTTGCAGGCAGAGCCTGTTGCTGAGCGAGAGATGGGAGAGTTTCTCTGTGGTGTGAGGTATCTCTGGCAGCGGCTGTTACAAACCCACAGAACTTTGCAGGAGAAGATTTAAAGGCACAAAGGATGTCCTTTATCTGCTTTCTCTCTCTCACACACTCCTCATGTACTGCTGTCTGTCCCTGCCGCTCTGACGGCAGTTCAAGGTGTGAGCGCTGGGGAGGAGAGGGGCTGCTCAGGACATTAGCGTCAAGATGCCTTTTAAAGAAGAAACATTTGAAACTACAGGCACAGGAAGGTGTCTTGTGGTTGATAAAAGGGCAATCCTCTCTGGTGGTAGGTGGTGGAGATTGCTGCTTGGGCATCAGTAGTGGCACCTCCTGGTTGCTGCAAAGAGTCTCTGTAGCAACGTAGCTGTCACGAGGTAACTGAAATGCTTGGTCATCCTTTGTATTCACACACCACTGTCCCCCCTCACCCCAGTCATGGGTTTTTGATTGTGTGGTGGCACAAGCAGGGTGACAGAAAACCAGAGCTACAGATTTCCTTCCCTTCCTGCATGCAGCTCTGCCACTCCATCGCGTGGGCATTATTTCCCATCGCCTTTCCTGACTGTCCCTGCTGCCTGCTCTGCAGCCGCTGAAGTATGTGCTGAATGCTGCTGTTTGCCATTTTTTACCAGTTTTGCCGGTATTATTTCAAGGCATACTCACACTGTTCCATGCTGGGCTTTCTGTTAATTTGGGATTCACCACAACAGCACTGCCTGCCCACTCATGCTGTGTTTTACTTCTAAGTTGCCCTTGTCCTTTTCCAAACTCTCTCTGGATTGCTCGAGGTTAACTCCTCTGTCTTGCTCTGCTTCTGGCCATCTCCCTGACCAGCCACACAGCTTGACTTTGTCTGGTGAGAGGTCTGTCTTCTCTCAAACCCATGCCATCCTGTGTCCTGTGCTTTCAAACCTCAGCTGAAACATGTTTCCCTACTTCTGCTTCCTAATTCACTTCCTCTCCCCCTTGTTATTACTATTAGGATGACTAACGTATTGCATTTGTTGCAATATGTTGATGCAGTTAGCAATATTGGTGAAAGCAGTTTTTGTGTGTGCGCACAATGGTCCTATTTAACTGTATAAAGCAGCTTCAAATAGTTTCTTGAAAAGCGTGTGATGAAAAGATAATGGATTTGGTGCAAAATTGCCTTTGGTGGTATTAAGACTAGGAAGGAAACTGTAGTCTCTGCTACCTCTCTTGCTATAGCTTTTGACCCTCTGTACGCCCTTGAAGATATCATCTGGAAATCTTCTTCCAGTGCAGCCCAGTGTCCATTTGGAGTTGATTGCTAAGCTGACACTGCCTGAAAAGTTTGAGGTTGTGCTTTCATTGCCTTTGCTTCAGATACCAGAGTGAATTAACTGTAAACTGTAATGTGCCCAAATGTTTAGTGGTCTTGCCTTTTTTTTCATTTACTTGCATCTCTGCTGTCTTCTCAGCCTGACGCTATGGGTAATTCAAGTGAAAGTGAGTAACACACAGGCAGTGAACATGGTGGCTGTTTGGAGATGGAAGATGATGTATTTCAGGAGCATTAGTACTTGCTAGACACAGGCTTGAGGTGCTAGGGTACAGCTCTGAATTCCTGCAGGCTCTAAGGATGGCTAAGACTGGAATTTGGTGTCAGATAACTAGGTTGAAGAAAACAACACTCAGAATGAAATCCAAGTTCATCCCAAATGCAGACTCTTTTGATCTAGGGTTTAATTCATAGTATTTGTTGTGGTTTTGATGATACTTTGGAGATGTTCCCTGGAAATGAGCTTTGCCACCACGTTTGCACTAGCGTGTGTCTCTTCTGCACAAATGCAACAGACGTGCTCCTGTGTTGGATATTCGTGTGGCAGGGGAGCCAGAGGAAGGTAAGGCAAAGCTGTTGGGCCTGAGGAAACTTATGGCAGAATAGGGAAGTTCCCCTGCCTCCTTCAAATCCCACCTTACAGACTACAGTGCCTTGGTGTGTGTTACTGGTGACGGTGGCATAGCCAGCGAGATGAAGTGGGGAAGAACGTTTCCTCCCACTTCTTCCACTTCTGTGCAGAGAAGGCTGAGAGCGAATCAAACAAAAATGAGATGTATTTGCAAACACTTGGCAGACTTTGAAACCAGAGTGTGCCTTTTCTATGTGCATGCGCCTTTTCAGAGGTGGTTGTGAAAAGGGGAGGTATTGCTCATGTAAACCAGGATGGCAATTTCAGCCCAATGGCTGGAATTCACATAACTGTCAAACTAAACAAGTCTGGAGAACAAGCAGAGGGGGTTTCAGAAGGTTAAATCTGGAAGTAAACACCACTATGTGCTTCAGACTTTATATTGTGAATCATGAATGTCAAACACTTGAAGGTATCAGCATAGCATGGCATTTATCACAAAACAAACAACTTAACTCACTGAACACATTTATAGAGGCCTCATTCTTCTCCCACGCTTGGCTTCCAGGCAGGTGCAGAACTACTTGTGTAAGGAAGGACTCCTTTCCTACAGGACAGAGAGACATGAAATGGCTAACTCTGAATGCAGATGTGCTCTGTAATGAAACCACGAGCATTCTCCACAGTTGTCTCTTGAGAGTGCGTTTATCCCACAGTGTACCTGAGAGCCAAATAGAAGCATATTAAAGTGAAAAGGAGCCCCGTTGTACCAGCGTACAGCAGAGCAGCTTCATGCGTGTTATCTGCTGCAGCACAGAATGGGGATGAGAGGAGCAGAAACAGGTCCCAGTCTTTACGCTCCTCCCAAAATCTCATACCATGATGAGGTCCCCAAGGTTTCCATGCACTAGGCATGGCTTGCAGCGTCAGCTATGTATATGCTTTCTGGTATAGGTATTCTGTGATAAGGTTAAGCCTTCTCCAGCTGGCTCCCTCTAGCTTACCGCAAAGGAAGGCTTCTTCGCATCCAGAACCTTGGTGAATAATGTTAAAAATAACAGGAGTAGCAAGCGCTGGGCTGGGTTAGCTCCTAGGTGGTGCAGATTGCTTTGCAGGATCCTGCTGGAGCCTCCCAAGAATTTCTGCTTACAGGGTGGAGGGATCTACACCGTGTCTGGGGCATGGTAGCAGCCAGGACGGGCTGTGGAAAATCTGAGGGCGCTGGGTCTCCCAACAAGGAGCACTCTCAGCCCTCCCACTGCGGTGGCTGTGCTGGTTGTCAGCCCTGCAGGGGACACCCAGCCTCCCCCCACCTGCCCCACTGCTGCTGGAGGTGGCTCTCGGACCCCTGTTCAGGTCCCCGTCTTCTCTACAGCAGCCCTGGTGCTGTTATGATTTGAAAGTCAGCTCCAAAGAAAAGGTGGTGTGATTAGTGTGTCTTTTAAACCTAAGCGTGTATCTTAATCAGTCTGATTTACTGTCTGATTCAGCATATTAGCTGCAGACTGTGCAGCTTCCCCAGCTCCGTGGTGTAATGAATATGCATACACTCAACAGCTGCAATTAGCAGGCAGCCACTGCTGGGGAAAACAAACAACCCAGGGTCTAATTCTACCCTGCCCGTAGTGACTTCAGTGGGACATTAGTTTAAATGCAAGCCCCTGAATTTGCCCTGCAAAGCAGTGGTTAATGGGCCCTAATGTTTCAAAGACCTATTTAAGTAGCAAGGTTTGGGTCAATTCTAATTTTACCTGAACCAGTTTGCCTATTCCTCTGTGACCCAGGCAGGGAAATTGAAAGTACAGAGCACGTACAGTACAGTACAGTACCTACGTCAGTGTTTGTTTTGGGACTGGCCATTTGGGTAAGCTGTCTCCTCTTGCTGAAAGAAATAGAATTAATTATCAAACTTCAAGAAAGTAAAAGGGTTAAGCCTTCCCTTTGAGATTCCCAGCAGATAGGTTCAGCATTATGCAATTGTCAGGAGAATTTATGAGGTAAAAGCTACTGGAGTAGCTAGGAAAAATATGCACAATTAAAATTACATTTCTGTTCTTGTCCTTCAGCTTAACCCCTAGGTGGACCATAAGCTGAAATGTTCGCGGGTTTGTTGGGTTTTGTTTGGTTTGGTTTTTTGTTTTTTCCCCAGAGGCTTTTCAGATATCCTTCCACAAAATTAAACTTATGATTGGTATATTCAAACCTTGGGTTTAAGTTTTGCTCACAGACAACACAGTGATTTGCAAAGAAACACTTTCACATAGTTATTTCATAAAAACATTTATATTTAATATAAATCTGTCAAGCATTCCAAACCATATGTGAAGTAATTTAAAGTGCTTACAGAGTCATAGAATATTGTGCTTTATTTCATTCAGAAGCAGAAACCAAGGGCCTGACCTGCAGCAATAGAAATCTGAGCTCAACCTTATCCAAAGCTGAAAGAGATAAAGGGATCTCGTTGCTGTGTACAATACGGGAAAGGAGACCGAGTTGCACCACTGCATGAGTCTGCTTCCTCTCTTCACGGGGCTTCCCCTCTCCTGCTCCACGCACACCAGCCCCATCCTCTGAAGCTGTGTGTGGATTGGGGTTGTTGAGATTTTGAGAGGCTGCTGGTCTCTTGATTAACATAACTGTAAGTGCCCGTCCCTGCATCAAAATAGTTTCTGTTTCATCTTGAATTCAGCCTAAAGCAAAACACCAATATCTACTGTGTGAGCAGGTCATGACAGCTCACCAAACAGAAGTGGTGGCCAGTTATGCAGCACTCATCTGATCAAACCATCCTGCCAAGATGCACCTTCAGCAGCATGCCTTGTTGCCAGCTCCTTGCTACGTACCTGTCTGCTTCTGTGGGATCTTTCTAAAATCTCTGCTGGGGCAATGTCTCCATAATGCACATAGCAAATGTGCATTTTACACATGTGAAGTCCGTAACACTTACAGAAGCAAAATGGTGCTTGTCCTTCCCTGAACAGAAGCTGCTAAGTGTGGGCCAAGTAAAAATCTCTTTTCAGAGTGTGGGACCAGCTTCTTTTCCTTTCCTTTGGAGATGTACTAGGTGTCCCAGGAAAAAGGACAATGGTGGCTCTTCAGAGGACACTAATGCATCTAAAGATAACCGAAAAGAAGAGAGGAAGAAGCACGAATGCTCACCTCTCCTAGATGTCTTGTCCTATTTGCCTCCAACCTTCCCAACAAAATTACACATTCTTATAAAATCTGGCTCGTGAAAATTCAGGGAGGCTGGGTTTAGCTTTTGCAAAGCTGAATAGTGACAGGGAGACAAGATCAGGCTTATAATGACAGGATATTTTCTACTTAACTATGGTGATATTAGCTTCTCTGTATAATATGTGCTGACTCTGCAGAGGCCTCTAATTCACATTGCTTGCATTTATTTACTTATTTTAATAAAAAGGCAATAGCTACATCTGTTTAAAAATAAAGAAAAACTGCTGTACTCACGTTCTACCTCAATTTTGTGTCATTTTCATGATGCACAGATGGAGTGGGTGGGAATCTGCCTACATGCCGGTTGGAAGTAAGAATGGGACAAGAGCTTTAGGGCCAGTCCTGATGCCTGCTGTAGCTCATCGATGCTATTTCTGTGGGGGTACACAAGGGCTGGGGAGCAACCAGGTCACTCTCTGCTGAGATCCCCCCTTTAGTGATATGTGGACCCGGCTGTATTGCAGGTCCCTTCACCTTGTCATGAGCTGGTGGAAGACTTTCTGAGGTTGTGTCCAACCTCAGAAAAGAGCAGATGCAAAATTGGGTAGTGGAAAAAAACTGGGTCAAAACTAGAAAGCAAGGCTGGAAGGAGAAGAAATAGAGCATTGAAATGGATGTGCACATGGAGATTGCACTCTGACCTGTCACTCCACTAATTACAATAGCTGTATCTGTATTCACACCCAATGTTGTGTATTAGATCTACTTGTGCCAGTCTGTTGGTTGGACAGTAGAGGAATTTTTTCTCCCTGGTTCAAGATCTTGGCTTTACTTTTAGCTTAAAGAAAAGTGGTTTGTGGAAAGAAATATATTGAAAGGAATATATTGAATTAATTCCTGAAGAACAGGGAGAGAGAGGAAAAAGGGATGGCTAATGAATACAGTTTAAGAAGGAGAGGTATTTGGCAGATGCAGACTCCTGGTCAATTTGTAGTCTCAAGTAGCTGCTGAGATGTCAACTGGAGGGGAGAGAGAAAAAGGAAAGGAAAGGAACTTAGCTTCATGATTGTGCATAAAAATAACATTAAAGCTGTCCTATAACCCTCTTCTATCCATCTCCTCCAAAATGAAAGTCTGAGTGGTTTTCAAATGAGCCTACGTGGGTTCAAACACTGGGAAGCGCAGTGTGACAGGCTCTTAACAGCAGTAGGCACCATATGTAACTGTTGCTGATCTTTGTGTATGTGCCATGCATACATACGGTCAGCAATGAAACATGTGCATGGTAAATGAATGAAAAGCAGTACATGCACTTGCTCCTTTTTTTGTTTCCTATGTACGAGGCAAGTGGATTTATGCATATCGGGCACATATATCATGAATGTGAGAAATAATCAACTGGAGCGTTTGAAGGCTGTTTGTGGATCACCTGCCCTGAGGTGCCCCTTGCTAACTTTATTCTCCCTTTAGGAAGAACAGTTTTTGTTGTTGTTTAAAAAAAAAGAGAAAACCCAGCACCGAGAAAATGCATATGTTTCTAAACAAGCACAATTGTAAATGCAATGGGGGGAGAACCTCACAATTAATTGTTTGCAGTTCTGATACGATTTTTGAACGTGAATTCTGATGTTAGGGATGAGTATGTTGGGCAGGGAGAGGACTGTGGAGAGGGCTGCCTGTGTCTCAGAGCTCTTCCTTACAGTTGCAGGGTGGTTCTTCACTGGGGAGCAGAGCAATCCACATCCCTGGGTTGTGGAGCCAACCTCTGAGTACGGCCAAAAGAGGCATGATCCTGGGCAACTACAGGAGAGATCAGCCCCAGTAGATACCAGTGGCTTCCTCTGTCTTCCAATCTTTGCAAGGTCCCTTCTGGGCATTAACATCACTCTTATTAAACAGAGAGTCCTGCTGCCCTTCCCACCAGCCCTGCACAGTGACTCACTTGTGCTAACAAGGAGTTCCCCTACCATCCTCTGCAGGGACGTATTATCCTTATTTTATGGTGAGCAGCAGCAGAAGTACTGCTGCTCTTTCCTGGTACAGAACAAGCAGCTCCCCTGGGAAAGCCAGTCAGTATAATCCATTTCACCCTTAAGGAAAACAACCCCAGGAGGGACACACGGCTTGCCCAGGCTGATGTGGCGAATCCATAGTGCCACTCGGTGTCTGCCAGAGCCGAGCTCCTCAACGTTTCTTCTTGCAACCAGTTTGTGCGATCCATCAGCAGGGCCTGACGCGCCGCACCAGAGTAATTGTTACCTAAGCCTGCATGGCTGGCTGCTCTCCATGCTTCTACATGCTCCCTGTGCATACATATTGACTGATGAATGCACACCCTGTTGGCTGTTATTGCTTTCTTAATGTGCCGCGATTTTTCCCCCAATATCCTAACTGAGAATGATTGTTGCTGTTGAACATCCTTTCTTCATTTGCCGCAGCCCATGTTTATTTACAAGAGCACATTTTGCATCAGCTGTCGCTCTGTTCTCACTGAAATAGAAGTTTCAAGTTCATATAACAATAAAAGATTTAAATTAGCTATTATAATTAACTGAATGGCATGAGTGAGCTTTCAAACACCAGACTGTCGGGCCCTAATTATACAATACGCAGATGAGAGCTTAAGCATCTCTGCCCTCCTGTCTGTGCCAGGGACTGGGCACTGCCTCCGTCCTCATCTCAGACCAGCAGGCAGCACGTCATGCCACGGTCCCAGCTGGTGCCAGGCTACGAATGCAGAAGGTGAGGGCTCACCCACGCTAGCCATCTTTTATCGCCGTCCTGCACCATCCTCGTTGGACACCCTGAGCAGGCCCAGAAGGGGAGGAGGAGGAGGGAGAAATGCCATTTCTATGGAAAAGGAGTGTTATTTCCCAGCCTGTACAGCTTTGGAGAGAAATCCTGGCTGCTGCTGAGGTTTGTCTGCTGGCCCTTTCTGTAGGGTTCAGGTAGCCAGGAGACCTTGTTCTTCTTCTGGAGGGGATGGAGCAATTTTCTGTCAGAGTCCTCTGCAAGTCCCCATCTGGAGCTGTGCCACCCAGCCACCCCAGGTCCAGCATCCAGAGCCTGGTTGTGAACACCACGCATTACTCTCCTGTACGGACACCTGCAAACCTTGCTTCTCCGCGTCTATCTGACGCGCTGGTTTGAAGGAGCTGAGCCGTGCCTCCATGGGTGAACGGGGCTCTTTAACCTCCCTGCAAGCTGCTGGTGTGTCTGTAGTTAGTTGAGCCCTTTGTCGTTTGGACAGGAGGTGATTCTACATGGGCAGACCCAAGAGGCAAGAGCATTGCTCATTTTTAGGTGAGGGCAGTCAATAAGCCTCTGGAAGGAGAGTTAAAACATATGTCTTGCCCAAGTTATAGACTAGAGAAAATCAGAGGCAGGAGGTTTGACTGGCTACAGGCAAGGGAAAGTTTATGTGGACAGGCAACGTATATCCCCAGATCAGGCGCATCCTCAGGGAGGGATGCTGTGCTTAGCAGCTGAATCCTTGAGGTGAGGTTTTACAGGTGTTGGGACAGCTTGTTAACAGCAGGAAACACAGAGAGAGCGAGACCTTTTGTGCCTCATTAAAACCCCAAGTGGATATGTAAACTTACGTTTGTGCTTTTTCTTACACTTGTCTTTGGGCTTTAAAATGCGTGATCTGTATTTAAATCGATGTAATGTAAATCTGCTGTCATTTCTACCTTAACACTTGGGTTTTTGCTGTAAGATGATGTCGTGGCAATGGACCCACAAGTAAGAGCTCCACATCCACATGTGAGGGAGCCCTTACAGAAACAAGATATTTGACTGTTCCTACACCTCTCCAGCCAAGCCAACACCATTTGCCAGGATGCCTGAGGAACTGGAGAGGTTTCTTAACAAAGCTTCATAGTTAAAAGTTTAGAAATGATAATTCATGAATTACAATTAGTGTTGAATAGTGGCTTCTCACCATACAGTATGGACATGGAAAGAGAGCATGAGCTGTCGGCACAGCCCAGAAAGGTCAGGAGACAGTTCAGTGTGTCCAAATCTTTCACAGAGCAGCTATCGCTTTTGATAACATTTTGTGTTTGAGAAAATCTGACACATTTATTATACACCTGTTTTCTATGATACGGCATTATATTATTGTTTTATATTAGTATGTTGTTCTGTAATATTTTGACATTATTGAAACAAATTATTATTTTCTTACTGGCGAAAGCAACTAGCAAAACAAAATGTTCTGAGGACTCCAAACTAATTTTTTTTTTTTCCAGCTTTGGCATTGCATAGCAAATCTGAGAGTGCAGTTTTTTGAGAAGGAAAAAAATCACACTTCATATATTGGAATTCTGGACCAGGGCTACTATAAGATTGTACTACACTAACCCTCAAAGGATTAACAAGCATTTGAATCAAAGCTGACTGAATAAATTGTAATGAATAATTTATTCAATTAAGTTCTCTTCTATTTTCTCTTTACCAGTTTTTCTACTAATAGATTGTGACTAATGTAGTTGTTGTTTGAAATATTTTGCTCATAATTTCTGTAAATTATCTGATCAGGAAAAATTTTATCAAATTTAACAGAAAGTGTAATCATTGTACAGAATTTAAAAGGGAATTTTATAGTACCATAGTCCGTAGATATTCTTGAACTGCTTTTTGCAAAAAGGAAAATATTATCTGAAACCCACAGGTGCTGGAAATAATTTCTATTTCCACATTTGCTGTTTTCATTGCTGTTTTTATATATAAGGAAAATAATATGTAAGAGAGTCTCAAGCTATAGGTGGGTGTTCAAAAACAAGTCACGGGATGAATTTGATATTCAAATTTCCTTGAATTTTATTTGCATTCATAAGATACATAGCCTGTGTTTATTCTCTGATTGGATGATCTCAGCCTTTCAGATTATTTTCTGACGTGACTACTCAATTACATTTTAAGTCCCAACTTCCAACAACATCCTAGAAGTCAATGTTACAACGAGAACTGCTTCCATAAAGCCACACACACGTGTTTTTGCTGTAGGTAAAAATGGATAAAGGTTTTATTTTATTTGAATATATCAGCTCTGGAAACATTTTTGTATTTCAGTTTTGCTTGTTGTAATTCCTGAATGAAGTCAAAGGTGTTTCTTTTGGAAATGCACACAGCAGTATTTTTCAGTATTTGAACTGACTTTACCGAAGCCAGTCTTGACCATTCTCCTGCATGTCTGTCCACTAAAGAAGGAGATTTCTTGTTTTGCTTTGAAGCGTGAGGTGGTTTTTTGGACAGACTGTCTCTGCTCACTTCTTTCACTGCACTGGAAAACCTCTTCCAAGCCTGTTCCAAGTCCCTCACAGCAGTGGAGAAGTCCCCCGCAGCAGTGAAGTCCATAGAATCATCTAGGTGCCCTGCTGTGCCACCAGCTGTGCTGGTAGGAAGCACACTTGATCTTTGCCTGTAACTCTTGCATCTGAAAACTCATCATGTATATGAATAATTTGCTGAATGTATGCAGATTTCAACACGTGCTCATAGCAAAGCATAATTTGCACCACTGAAAACTGGCTGGGAGCGGAAGAGTCTAGGCATCTCAGACGCTGATCTGAGATGTTTTGAAAATTGTAGTTCCATGATGTTTCCATTAATAGATGAAAATGCTGACCCTAACTATGAAAGTTTCTAAGGATTTATCTTGCTTCCAAAGTTTAGTTGCATGAAATAAGATTGCATTTTTAACTGTGTACACAGATTAAATGGCTAACTTAGCATTACTTTAAAAATCTAATTTTAATTGGGGCTTTGCTAGAAGCTAGAATAATTTTTCTCCCTTCTTTCTCCATCAGTGATGATGTGGGTTGAAACTCCTTTGTATATTGCTGTAGCCTATTCCTGCAGAGCTGCAAACGTTACCATGAACCACCAGTGAACAGAGATAAGCTGCAGTGTCCCTCCCGAACACCACTCTGCCGCTCCTATGCCTAGAATACTTTTCTGTCATTTGTTATCCTCCTTCTGTGCAGCTTGACTTTACTCTCTGAACCAGAAATGTTGTCCCAGTGAAGACAACTTGGTCAGGTTTGCGATCAGAGTTTCCCTGCAACAGTCATAGAATCATAGAATCATAGAATCATCTAGGTTGGAAAAGACCTTTTAGATCATCAAGTCCAACCGCTAACCTAACCTTGCCATCCCACCACTAAACCATGTCCTTAAGCAAAGGACATGGGATTGTCCGGAGAAGGCTCTCCCCGTCGGGAAGGGCAGGAGGTGACCCCAGGCAGGTCTGGGGCAAGGGCCAGAGGGAGCATAATGCCAGGACCGAGCCTCCACAGAGCACCCTGAGTGCAAAGCGTGAGGAGCTCACCCGTGAGACTGCTGCAGCAATAACATTTCTTCCTTGCGAATGCTGAGATTTCCAAACATAAAATACAACTGGGTGACACCATGCCCGAGAAGCAGCTCTGCACCTGGCCTCCAGGGCTCAAGTCTTGGGGAAACTCAGCTATGTATTTAATAATGCCTTTAGGAGCAAAATAATTGCCTTGGGAAAGCCTTTCTTTTCCCATTATGTTTGATAGAGGATAAATATAACTTTCAGCTGTAGCTTTCTTGGGCAAAAGACCATCCTGGACACACTGATGCCTGTGCAGGTGCTTCAATTCATTTTGAAGGGGTCAAGGCTTCCCCCGCTTTCCCTGTTTAATTTGTCTGGACAGGACTCCATGCACCCTTGGCACTAATTCAATGAGAAAGAACAGTGTGCTTTAGTAAAAAGGAGACTTCAGGATGTTCCTGTCAATGCTGTGAAGCCAATTTAAGCAATTTTGACTTAAGAAATGTCTAACAACCTTTTCACATACCAGTAGGATGGTTCAGGAAAAGTTAGTGGTTTCAGAGTGATTAATGAAAACTCACCTCTCACTTGGAGCTTAATTAATTCTTCTGTTACAAGAATTACGGTTTTTGCTGTTAGCTGAAAGTAGGCTGACCTTCAAATAACATGACACATACCTTAGGAGGAGAAATATTTTAGGGCCCGTTGGTATCGTACCATCTCTATGTGCTTTGCAGGTATTTGCACATTTCTCTTCTGCCAGTTCTGATAAAGACCTTACTCTGAGCAAAATCTGGTCCTTAACAGCTTTGGATTATTCAGCAGTTGTCTTGCGCTGTATGAATGATGCAACCCATAAGACTCATTGACTCTACTCTGGTCATTTTAAATTACATTTTTTTGTAAGAGTTTAGGCTTAGTCCTAGTAATCTTTCCTGGTTTGGGATTGAAAGGCATTTCTTGGAAGCATTTCAATTCCCTAAAATTCTATGCTTTACTAATGTAACAGAATAAAGAAAATCAGGACATTCTAATACTGTCAAAGCATTTAATAAGAAATGAAAGAAGATTTCTTTTGTTCCTACAATTATGGCTATTGAAGCAAACTGTGGTAGCGAACATTATTTGGTTTTTGATAATTTTGTTGTCTGAGAGCAGCTTAGACTACTGTGCATACGGTTACAAGCCATTAGCGCAGGGTAACATAAGGCAGAGAATGCCGCATGAGCCGCAAAGTCTCGTACAGGCAGGGAGGAAACAGTCATTTTTGTGGGTAAAGCATTCAATTAGGACATTAAAAAAATCTAGTTTATTTGTGTTCCTCAGCTATATGCTTTCTGTGGGTCCTTGGAGGTGGTGTTTAGGGGCAAATATTCAAAGGGGTTTAGGCACAGCTCGCAGGGGATTACAGGGACTTCACTGACTCTGTGGGTCTTGTCTCTCTGGGTTTGGTGCCCACCACGCGGTGATGCTTCTTTCATATCCTGAGTATGGCAATTGCAAGCTTTGGGTAAAAAGCACTTTCTCTCAGTGTGTGTCATTTCATCAACTACCAAAATGGAGCCAGGGACCAAACATGCGAAGAGCGGGTACAGGTTACACTGGGTATGTGCGCGCGTGTATATCCATGTGCACGTGCACACTGTCTCTCTAGTCACCTTTTCTGTCCCTTTCTAGCTTTGTTAATGTCGAGGTAAAAATGCTTTCTCCATATTTCCTGTCTTCTTAAATGGCTTTCCTGACTTTCCATTCTTCATTTTTCATCTGATTTGAATCTAAGCTGTGAGGAAGATGAACCTCTGACCTGCTAAAGAACATCACTCTTGTGAATAGGAATCTATATTAAATGACGTTTAAATTCCACACAGAAACAAGTGGTTTTAAAGCAGTTAGATCTCTTTCCTTAGAAAATTCCCTTCTTTTGCATTATATTGCACTATATAATGTGTGAAATATACAAAGGGCAAAATGGAGTGCTATGAATACGCTTCTGACTATGTGTAATCTACTATATTATACAACATGAAATTTGTTAAAAAGTTAGACAGCAAATTATTTCAAAACAGGATGACAGAATAACTGAAGTGTCATTTGAAAATATGGAAAGGGTATGTCTGCATATGTTAAGCATAGCTTTTCCACAACTTGCTTTTAAAAGGAAATTCTGGAAAATTTTAGGCAATTCCACACAACCCGTTGGTTGTGATAGAACTGCATGAACAGAGTCTGGTTCCATAAAACCTTTTTCAATGAAATCTATACAAAACCTTAATTAAAGCACACTGTCTCTACCAGTGCTACAGGAAATCAGATAACAAAGCAATGACACCCAGTATACTGCCCTAGATGGAATAATTTCCTATTTCATTTACAGTCCTAATGAATACTTCACTTTCTCTTCATTAAGTCCAGATACATCTTTCTTCATCCCAGAGATAATACAACAGCAGGCACTGCAGGTTGTACTTAAACACTTGTCAGCTGTAAGATCATAAAATGTGTGACACGGTTCTATAGGAGCTCCCCTAACGGAATCAACGGTGCTGTCACTGTGCTCACGAGCATTTACACAACAGACTGATCCAGCTGCTGGCACCGAGTAACACTTGGTTTTGTTATTTGGAGCGTTTGAAAATTTGGAGGAGAGGCCGTCAAATGCTTCTAGGATTTTGCATCCTGAAAGAAGAATCCAGTAGCCCCCGTTATTGTCTTTCTCCTGAAAAATATTGTTCTGAGTATTTTAATTCACGCAGGAAGGAGAAGGAGTTTCTGACCCACCTAACGCCTAAGTAGCCAGGGTACTGTGGGAAAATGAGAAGGAAAGAAAATCCAGCCAAAATTTATTAATCTGAAAAATAGTCAGTCTGTCTTCTCTTTGTGTGCCGATCCTGTTTACACTCCATGTGTTCAGATACGAGCGGAAAGGAGTTTTCAATCAACAGTTTATGCAGCATGCCCAGTTTTCATGCATTCATGTGTGACCTTTTCTTACCCTGCAGGTACAATTGGTTTCTCAGTGACATATATTTTATTAACTTTTTCATGCTGGGATTGCATTGGAGTAATGCTGCTTTTGCCCCCTGGAGTCACGTTGGGTGACAGGCTTTCGAATCGCAATTTACAGAAACGGTCTCCTGCAGACATCCTGGGGAGGATGGGGATCTCTTACAGAGTGGAGAAACTACCCCTGCCACTTACAGAGGTGGTCCCTCATGATTCCTGAGCAATTTCAGTCTGGTGGGCCCTTTAAAGCTATTTCCATTTTTATATATTCTTCACCACTCTCATCTTGATTGTACATTTCAGTGGCTCTGCAGGGCTTTGAGATCCAGGGATTTCTTTTTCAGTAGCAGCCATTTGGCTTCAGTACTCCCCTGTAAAACATTTTCTCTTCTCCTGGGTGTGGTGGGTTGACCCTGGCTGGAGGCCAGGTGCCCACCAAAGCTGCTCTATCACTCCCCTCCTCAGCTGGACAGGGGAGAGAAAATATAACAAAAGGCTCAGGGGTCGAGATAAGGACAGGGAGAGATCACTCACCAGTTACAGTCATGGGCAAAACAGACTCGACTTGGGGAAATTAGTTTAATTTACTACCAATCAAATCAGAGTAGGATAATGAGAAATAAAACCAAATCTTAAAACACCTTCCTCCCACCCCTCCCTTCTTCCTGAGCACGACTTCACCCCCCATTTTCTCTACCTCCTCCCCCGCAGCGGCACATGGGGACAGGGAATGGGGGTTGTGGTCAGTTCGTCACACGTTGTCTCTGCTGCTCCTTCCTCCTCAATGGGAGGATTCCTCATACTCTGCCCCTGCTCCAGTGTGGGGTCCCTCCCAGGGGAGACAGTCCTCCACCAACTTCTCCAACATGACTCCTTCCACGGGCTGCAGTTCTTCATGAACTGCTCCAGCGTGGGTCCCTTCCATGAGGTGTGGACCTTCAGGACCAGACTGCTGCAGCATGGGTCCCTCACAGGGTCACAAGTCCTGCCAGCAAACCTGCTCCAGCGTGGGCTCCTCTCTCCATGGGGCCACAGGTCCTGCCAGGAGCCTGCTCCAGTGTGGGCTTCCCATGGGGTCACAGCATCCTTTGGGCATCCACCTGCTCTGGTGTGGGGTCCTCCATGGGCTGCAGGCGGATATCTGCTCCACCATCATCCTCCATCGGCTGCAGGGGGACAGCCTGCCTCACCATGGTCTTCTCCACAGGCTGCTGCAGGGGAATCTCTGCTCCAGCACCTGGAGCACCTCCTCCCCCTCCTTCTGCACTGACCTTGGTGTCTGCAGAGTTGTTCCGCTCACATATTTGCACTCCTTTCTCTTGCTGCAATTTCCCTTGGTGGTTTTTTTTCCCCCCTTCTTAACTCTTATCCCAGAGGCACTACCACCATCACTGATGGGCTCGGCCTTGGCCAGCGGTGGGTCCATCTTGAAGCCAGCTGGCATTGGCTCTGTCAGACATGGGGGAAGCTTCTGGCAGCTTCTCACAGAAGCCACCCCTGTAGCTGTCCCACTACCAAAACCTTGCCATGCAAACCCAATGTACTGGGAGTCAGCAAAAACAGGGTAGGGCAACCAGGAACAGCAGCAGGGAAAATTGAGAGTGGATGTAAAAGGCAGCATGACCAGAGTAGGCAAGTAGCCAGTGTTTCTGTCGAGGCTGGTCTGTGGGCCAACTCTGAGACAAGTGAGAAATGCTGCAGTTGATCAGCCTACAGCAAAAAATGGCCGAGGAGCAGCAACATCATTTTCCTTAACTGGTGATCTGATCAAAAGCCTGCTTAGGTCAGTGAAAAAAGGTTTCCACTGAGATCAGTAGACTTTGGATTTGTCCTCCAAATGTGCTCCATCTTTGGTAGTTAAAATAACTTTTGCTGCTGCCTTTTTCTCTTAACATCACAGATACCATGCTTCTGTTATGGAAGAAGTGGACTTGCATTAGACTAGCAGGTAGAGTGGTTGCAAGGAAGCAGCACTCCAGAATCTGGCCTGTAAAGCATTTATTGCTAGTGAAGACATGAGGGGAAGAAAAAACCCAGAGTAGTTCTCAACCTCTTGGTCAGTTTCCAGAACAACATGAGGCAGCAAATCCCCAGTTTAGTGGCTGCAAAACAAGTGCTGTTCATTTGGAAACATCATGAAACAGAAGCCCAGAGCTTTGTTATTGCTGTTTTGGAAGTCAAAATGATGAAATGATCCGCTTGCTTTCATCATCGCTCCCCCAATGAGTTCCTGCAACAGCCTTTTTTAAGGAAACGGGAATTTAGCATCCAAGGACCCTTCTGAGATCTCATGAAATATTGTGGGCATTAAGAAAAAGGATTGCAGAATTGTAACTGTTAGCTGCTGTTTCTTTGGTCCAAACAGCACCAGGAAAATTATTTTTTAAGAGGAACAGTTTGAGACATGAAGTCTACATCTGACTGTAGACTTCAGCTGGTGGGACCCAGAGATACCCATTCATCAAAGCCCAGTTCTGAGTCCCTTCACTGGCTGTTGCACCATGTCCCAGACTGTGCTCACCTGGGGCCGGAGCTGTGCTTTTGCTTCTCACTCTCCAGCACCCAGCACATTTTGGATGACTCTGTGATATTGAGCCAGTAACAACGCTCCCAATTAGTAACAACAAAAGAAAGTGTCAAGAGTGCTTGTTTTGGTGCTCTTTCCACATCTTTTTCTGTATCCAGAGGTATTATGTAGATATTGGCAGAGAGCTGAAGGAAACCCACAGTCCTTTTTCTACAAAGTGAGAAATTACAGAAGACCAATCTAGGGAATACAGTAAAAGAACATAAACCAGAAAAAAACCTTATTACCAACACAACACTGCCCATCTTTGTCCTGACTATAGAGAAGTCAGAAGCAAATCTGTCTCATCTTCCAGTGATACATGTTTTGATCATGATGCACAGCTAACTCTTTACCATGCTCAAAGCTATTCCTGGGCACGGAAGAGCCAGAGAACCCCAGGAGACACCAGGATTGTGTTGCCACATCCCCACAGGAGATACCTGTTGGGGAAAATACTACAGCGATCAAGCTGCGATTGCCAAGCTTGCCAGTCTGAGGGGGAGCTCTGTGAGTGAAAGGCAAGCACTGCTCTTCTGGAAGCAAAACGGCTGCTTGCTTGCAGGTAAATAGGCATTGCTGATCTGCCACATGTACCTTTGCCATGTTTGTTGTGATGCTGAACACAATGAGGTCATGCTTTCAGTTATATGTGGGTACTTTTATCTGTATTTTTCTGTATTTTGCATGTTTTTTCTCTGTTCCCCTATTTGTCTAGCCCTCCCTCGTGGTAAAAACACTGCTGCTTGGCGTTTCCTGGAGGGAGCAGCCTGTTTCAATTACTGTGGCAGCAGTATACCATCACTGATAACAAATAGCCATTGTGTTCCTGGCCCCAGAAAAAGGCACGTAGGAAAATGTGCCTCCAGTTTGCAGGCAAACTTCCTAATTTATTTTCAATATTCAAAACTTCACCCTCTCCGTTTGCTCTGCTACCTACAGTCCCAAAGAAAAAGGCAGTGATCCTTCCCATTCAACAGTCCCAGATTCTCAGGGTGTAAAATGGGGCTTCGCACATTACAAGATGAGTAAGAGCACCAAAAACTCTCTCATCTTCACATTTCTCAAAAGGGTCGCTAGCAGCTAATTCACAGAAACAACATGTTCAGTGCAAGAAGGTCTCGGATACTTCACATATACTGACGAGTGAAGCCTTACCATGACCTGTGAAGGAGAGAGGTCCTCTGACTCCTCTGTGTACAAGTAAGACAGCAAGAGGTGAAGTGACCTGCTCAGGGCAGTAGGCAGCTGGTGACAGAGCCAAAAATAGAAAGCCTCTTCCTGGCCTCCAGGACCACAACTTTCTTCTTCCAGGTTTTCCTTCTGTCACCTCGGATTAAATGGTTGAGCATGACAGCTCAGCGTGAGCGGAGGTATAAAATAACACAAGTGCATGTGTGTGTTGGCTTAGCACCATCGTTGCTGGGGTTTAATGATGTGTGCTCAAAGTCGTACTTATCAGATATCCTGTGTTAGGATTTCCCTGGAATTGCTGGCCACACGTCTCCATGCACCAGCCTGTAATTTGTGAAAACACTACTTTTGCTTCCATTTTTGAGTTGCATTTCCTGTCATTTCCTTCATGGTTATCAGAGCTGGGTAGTTCTGCAAGAGCTCAGTCAGCGTGAGAGAAACCAGCAGCGTGCGGGGAAAATGACAGTGATGGCAAACTTCAAAAGGTTCAGAGGTTCAGGCAGAGGCGTAAGCTTATCTGAACCTCTTTGGTGTGGAAATTGAGATGAAGTGTCATGAAAAAAACTCAACTTGCTCGTAAGACATCTGGCAGATCAGAGTTTTCAGCTGGGTTTGAAGTAACTTGAGAGTGACCTTTCCTGCACTATTTCCAGATTTTGCCTTCCTGTCCACTGTGAATAAGAAGTGGCAGAAGCACACGATGGTTTCAGTCCATGGGGCAGGGCGGGGGGACACAGGCTCCCCGCTCCCCTGTCCTTTGTCATCAACACGTTGAGGGGCCCAGCATGCAAACGACAAAAATCCCAGCCAACCAAAGTGTCCTTTCTAAGCTTTACAAGAATGTATTTTTGGAAGTTGAGAGAGGAAGTGCGCAGAGGTGAATAATTATTTTACGTGAGCAGGCTTATTTGTATGGGGGCAGCCAGACCAATTGGCAGCCTCATAATGCGGAGGTGATATAAGGGTAAAAGTAATATAAAACTGTGCAGGATAAATTCCCCCTGACATACACCCCATGCCACTTCAGAGAAATTGATGGCTTGCATGGATTGTAAAAAGAGTACAGATTTTGGCCTTTTGTTTTTATGCAAGGCTACAAATTCCCAGTGCTGTGATTGTTGCCCTTGATATGAAAGTCACATGCTATGATTCAGTGGTTTTAGCTCTCCTCAAAAAGCTCATTAGTCACTGATTGTACATGTGTATAATTATTCTACTGGAAATCTCAATCCATTTTTTTTTAATGTGAGAGTCAATAGTTAGAGGTCTGTCAAGTCTATTCATTATAAAACCCCGTTGTCAAGAGTATATAACTGGGCTGTAAACATTTGTTCTAATCTAAAGAATTGCACAGAAAGAGTCTGCTAAAGGAGGTAAATTAAAAAAAAAAAAAAAAAAAAAAGAGAAAAAATCCATATGGCTGTTTTTAGTTACATGTACTTTAGTGAAGGTGGCATGAGGCATCCAGCTCTGCAGGCTCAGGATGAGCACAAGGCCATGGTGCTTCTCTCCTTTCTGCTGGCAGAGGGAAAGAAAAGGCTGCTGGTATTCCCTCCTCCTTTAGATACTGCAGATGGTTTTCTGTCCCAGGCAGACAGCGGTGCAGCTCCTGGTGCCAAAGTCTGGGCTCCAGGCAGAGGTCTCTGTGCCACAAGTGCCTTTCTAGCAGGTGTCTTTAACCAAATCCTGGTCCATTCTCTATTTTGCACAAAAGGTGTAATTTTGATACGTGGGAGGTTCCATCAAACCATGTCAAGGTCCTCTCTGGCGTGAAACTTTGTAGTAAAATAATCCAGACCAACCCCTACACTGGATTCCTGGCAGGGAGACTGCTGCAGCAGCAAATGCTGGGAACTTGTGCCAGGGCTGGTGCTGGAGCCCCTCTTGCTGTTGCCTCGTGCCCAGAGGGTAGGTTTGGTCGGAGGAGCCCGGTGTGCTTCTCAGCACCGCTGTCCCAGGCTGTCCGGGCACTCAGCCGGCAGCTCCATGCACAGATAAAATAGGAGCGTGAGCATGGTGGGGGAAGAGCGCCCATTTCAAATCTGCTGGTATATGCAAGGATCTGCCTCCAATTCAGGGCAATTTTCAAGGTCCTCAGGAATGTTTCTACAGTCTTGGGACTTTCATTAATTTTGTAGCAGAGAGCTGTGTGTCGCTGTGTGGAGAGACGGTTGCTTGAATGGATAAGGAGGGCAGGGTGATAAAACATTTGAGTCCCACCCAGTGGGGGGAATATGGAGGAGCTCAGTCCCTAAGTCCTGAACGCCGCCACCTCCACTGCCTGGTATGGCAGAGAGTAGTCGTGCTGAAAATAACTTGCCCAATTTAAACAGAGAAGTCTCTGATGCTTCCCCTTCCTCTCCAAAAGCAGGCACGAGAGGAATGAGTCAAGCGAGAGGAAGTCTCTGGCTTTTCAGCATGCCGTTTCAGGCAGGTGTGGTGCTGTGTGTGTCTGCTTAGTAACCACAGAAATGATTTGTGCGCATCATTAGACATTTCGATGTAGAATTGTTCTGGCTGGAGAGGCACTTTTTGTGGAACTAGATCACTGCATAAGCCACTCCTTGTAATAATAGTATTTTTTAAATGGCCCATGGTTCCAAACAGAGCAATAAAGCACATCAACAAATACTTAGGGAAACAGTTGTACCTATGAGCCCCAGCTGCACATCCCTGTGGGACGCTGTGCCTCTAAGAGTGTGCTGGCTAAACCACGCTGTGTAAGTGGAAAGGAGGATAAAGCAGCTTTCTGTAGCGAGGCACTGGATTAAAAAAATCCCTGAGAGTTTTCTGCTTCTTTCTACGGGTGTTCCCGCTTTACAAAACAGAATCTGAGGACCAAAGTGATTCAGACTCACCCAGGATATCTATAGGAGCAATAGGGCTTGAATGCAACGTTTCTTGAAACCCTCAGGTGTACAGCATGCAAAAGAGGAGGGAGGACTTCCCTGCCTCCCCCCAGTCCTCATCAGCAAGATAACTACCGTAGGTGGTCACCACATGCTGTGGCCACAAAGTCTGTCAATTAGTAGTGAGCAGTGCCTAGGAGAACTGCAGAACCACGTAATCTGGAAGGGAAGGGCTCTAGGGAGGTCCTACCTCTGGCCTCAAGCAGGGTCGGTACTGAATTCAGACCTGGCTTCTCAGGGCTTTATCCAGTCAGGTGCTGGAAACCTCCAAGGATGGAGCCTGCACAACTTTTTTGGGTAATCTGCTACAAAGTCTCACTGTCTTCATGGTGGAAAGGTTTTTCCTCATATCCTGTCTGAACATCCCCTACTTCAGTTTATGACCACGGTCCTGTTCTACAGCCACGCATCTCAGTGAAGAACCTGGCTCCATATTCTCAATAACCACTTCATAAGTACTGGGAGGCTGCTGGTAGGTCCCTCAAAGCTTTCTTTTCTCTTCTCAGGCTGAAGAAGCCTTGTTTTCTCAGCCTCATCTCAGGCAGCAAGTGCTGCCATCCCAAACATCTCAGTGGCTCTTTGCTTAGCTCACTCTGGTGGTCATCACCCTTCTGTATGGAAACACAAAATTGGACAGAGTATTTGCAATGCAACCTGACAAGTGCCAAGCAGAGAGGAAAAAAGTGACATTGTCATTCACCATTCTAAATTTAAAGAAGCTCTGGTTGGAAATATTTGTAGTCCTTTGTGATTTAACATTTAGATCAACCCTAAAATCAAAGTGAAGCCCAAAAGAATCCATGAACTACTTTTTTTTCAAATGTTCCTCACAGCAACGCTAATAAAAAATTGCCGAAGATGTAAAAAGGATTTAAAATCGTAATAGTTCATCGAATGCAATTAAAAAATTCTCATCTTTCATTTCAGCACTGCTGGTTCATTTGTGCATCAGAGACTGCCGGGCTGAGCATGCGTTGCAGGTATAGGTGTCAGCTCTGAGCCATTTTGGGGAGCAGCAGGCGCGCTTGCCTCAGGACGTCTGAGGGAATGGACCAGCCAGCTCGGAAAGGCGTGAGGAAATAGGATGGCCTAGGGATTTCCAGGCTAGGACTCTGAAGGTGTTCCTGAGTGTTATATTGCTAACTGAGGTGCACCTTTCCAAGGGGGATATTAAACCCAGTGCTGCTGGGCTTCTAATTCACCTTGGTGAGTTGGAAGCTTTCCTCGTGTAGCTGCTGAAGCCTGTCGCTGGCACCTGAGACTGCTTCCTCAGGAACGGCAGACCGTGGCGGAGTCAGAAATACCTCACAGACCTGTAGAAATATTAAAATATTAAAATATATGTGTATTTGAAAAATGTCACTGATGAATGGCCAAAGCTAAAAGATTCTGACTTTATTGCCCAGACTTTCAGTGAGGGATTTTTTTCTTTTAATCCTTCAGGCAATACTTCCTCCATCTCTTCACTCCTAAAATCAGATTTCATTTCTTCTGATTTTAATTTTTTTGGGGAATAAACTGCTGTAAATCTTTGGAGAGTTCTCAGAAACGTGATGGCTGCTGTGTCAGGCATTTTGGTTGAAGAAATACTGCAGCTGAGTTGATGGAAAATAACCTATTGCTTGCTTTTATTAACCATTGCCTGATTATTTTTTTTTTTCCTAAAAAGGACAGAACTATAACTGGTCACAAGCTAATGTTTCATCTAGGCAGAGAATCAGCCATAAAGTGTCAAAAGTAAATAGCTAACCCACTGGGATAATGTTACCTTAAAAGTGTTGGAGGATTTGAATATATTTTGTGAGATGGTGTTTTTGGACTTCTTCCCATTCTCACTCCTTTGTTTTGAATGCAGATAGGTTATACGAGCATTGCTTTCGCTCACAAAAGCTGTCTGAATCTAAAATGCAGCATTTCAAAATTAAAAAAGGCAAAGTCAGAAAGATTGAGACAGCGAGCAGCCCTCTCGGAGAGCACTGTTTGGAAGTGGTATCGTTAGAGGTGCTAGCACTGAGACAGGAGAGCGTGCGCACAAAATTCCCTGCGTCACTAAATGTGATTTTCAAAACCTCATAATATCTCCTCTAAAAGCTACCATCCTGTCAAACATTTTTGCAGTTGATCTCTTTGCTGCTGAAACTATAAAGAAAGCTCAAATAAAGTTGCAACTGTTTTTGGTATAGAACAAAAAGCCACGTCCTTTTTCTTTTTGTCTCCTTGTTCTAAAAACCTGACTGTACAGCATTTGATCAAGCTTTCAAAAAAACCAAAACAAAATTCTCCCTCAGGCATAAAGCAATCTTGGGAAGTTTTGGCTTAAGGTACAGATATTTGTGAGAAAATGAAAACAAGATCTTGGAAACAAAATTCTGCAGCAGCCATAACTGCGCATTGCTATTGTGGCTTTAATTATTACGTGGGACGATGCAGTAAGATATTTAGAAAAGCCGGGGGATTGATATTATTACTGTAAGACTGAAATGGGGCTGGCAGCCGTGATAAGGACGGGGGACCCTGCAGACGCACAGCTGCTTTCCAGCTCTGTGTCAGGGTACGGGCATGCAGCAGCGGGCAGGCAAAAGGAGGTGCTTTTGTGTCTTTTGTAGTCTCCCTGGTAAATCCTCTTCGGAAGGAAAATGCTGGAGAGTGAATGCAGCTGGAGTGCTCTTTCTCCACATCATTCAGGTGCACGTCTTGGTCCCGAGATGGGAGCTGATGTTTAGCCATCAAAAGGATATTTCATACCTGTCTTGACCTGTTCAGTTGTTGGCATCCAGGCAGCCTGCTGTTCTGTACATGTGTGTGAGCCCACACCTCTTTTGGATGGTTATCTGCTAATAATCAGAGCTGAGCTGACAGCACAGCGGTCATTAATGGCTATTAAGATTTTCGTCAACTCTGACCTGTGTCTGATTTAAATCAGAGATCTAGAAATGACGGCTGACCACCTCCACGACCTCCCGCCAAGGAGCTATATCAGTATTTAACATATCAGATTTTTCCAACCATATACGTTCCCTCAATTCTATGTTAGTCTGTCACCATTTTCTCACCTTTATCTACCTATCACTTTCTTCAGTAAACTGGCAAAATTACTTTGTCGCTCATTTTCAAGGCTGGAGTAAGCATTCTTTAAACAGATGTTAAGCATTAAAAATAGCAAGGAATAATGATGAATAATTGGGATGATCAGAGTGAGAGATGACAAGAAATGAAGGAAATAATTTAAGGGGGGAAAATTCTATTACTATCAGTAAGACAAAGTAAAGTAAAAAAATAATTGCAGAAGTTGCGCTTAGTATTCTTGAGGGACCCCCACCCCCAGCCCCAATTCCAGGGACACATCAAATGTGCAGTTAGCGTCTGTATCAGGTAGAGCTGTGGAGATTATGTTATCCAAGGGCAATCTCAAAGGTAGCTCTGTTTTATGCATATAAAATGTTGGAGTCATCCAGATTTAGAAACATGGATGTGTGGCTTAAATCTGCGTCACTCCCCTAGCTGCAAAGTCTGAGCTTTGCTTTTGCAAGAAGCATTACAGAGTCTCACACTTGCCCTTTTCCATTTTCAAAGGAGGCATTTGGGCTGTAGTAAACTCATAATTTTTATCAGAGTTGTGTCTGTGCCAGTAATGGAGCTACAGGCATCAGAAAAAGTGATTGTATGTGACCAGCCCCCAGCCTCCGTTCTGCAATTTTCTCTGTGTAGGACATGCAGTGGATGGCAGGATTGAAGTCTTATCATAACAGCCAAAGTGTGTAATGAAACTTTAATGTCAGAATCTCTCCTCAAATGCACTGCCTTGACACCTTAATCATTTTTACCTTTTGTTCTTTGAACCTGCTCCAGTTTTTCTAATTAGGTTGTCTGGTACCTAATGAGGGTTCTCAGTGTGCCCTCCTCCCTGCACCCCCCAGCACTGAGCAGGCAACAAAGTCCATCACCCTTCTTCACTATGATCTGCTGGCTTTACAGTGATTTTTGTCCATCATTTACAAGCAGTGAACAATTTGCCGTCCAGTTTTGTTCTTCCTAAATGTCTGATGTTGTTTATTTGGGGTTTCTCCTTCTCCTTGAATGACTCTGCTTTGGGTTATTTCCCTCTGGATGTGTTAATAGAACGCAGGTTTTGTTTTACAGTGAATTGCCTTTTGTTACTTCTCACTTGTAATTCTCTAGATACATATGTATTGCTGTGTTTTTGTCCTTTCTCTTCTGTACCTGAGTGTGCACTTTGCAACCTCTTTTGCATCCCTAATGAAGGTATTACTCAGAGTCAAAACTGAAGGGAACCCTATGAACATTTTGCTCCCATTGCTCTCTCTCCTGCAGTTTTGCATAGGGCTCCTTATCAGTCTCCCTTCTGTTGCTCTTCATGTAGGTTTTGATTAAGCAAATCATTTATGCTCTTTGCTGAACTTTGAGAATGCAAACGAGCCTGTCTTTTCATCCAGTGGTTGCTCAAAACTTACTTGGAAGGATTTAAGCATGCATTTATGTGCTCTGCTGAAGGGAGTCTTCTGTTTCAATTTCATTACTTTTATCCCTTACCATTTGATTCTAGTCTTATATGTACAAACCAACAATAACTCCCCCTAGAATGGATTCTTTCTTTATCCCATCTCACTTGTTGCTCCTGTTTCCAATGCCCTCCTGAAGTTTTCTAATAGCTCTTTTTGTACTGCTTGCTCCATTATTTTACTGAAGATTGAAGATAAAACTGCTGGGCAGTAATTGCCAAGATCGTTCTTCCTTCTGTTTAAATCAATACTATATTTGCTTTATTCCTAGCCTTTGGGACTTCCATAGTTCTCCATGACTTTCAAAAATAATTGCCAATGGTTCAGTAAATTAACTGGCTAATTCCCTCATCACCTGAGGATGAGTGCAACCAGACCAGCTGATTGATCTGTACAGTGGATATTCAAAATTTCCAACCATTCCTTTAACCTGCACTATATAAATGGCTATTTGTATAGGATTTTTGTTATTTCCCAATTGCTACATGCTTTTTTCTTTTTCATTCAAGAAAAAAGGGTAAGGGGGGTAATTTGGCCTTTGAAGACATACTGGTTGTTTCATCTTCCTCTAGCTTATTAATGAAACTACATTCTAGGCAGCTTTCCTTTCCCCTACAATACATTTACAAAAGCCATTCTTATTCCCCAATACTGCTTGGGTTACCATAAATTCAACTAAATTTCTCCTGTCCTTGTCATTTCTCTTTTCTTCCATTTTCTCCAATTTCTCTTCCATTTACTGCTGCTCATTTCCAGGCTCTGTTACCTCTAAGCATAGCAGCTTACACTGCTGTCACCGACCTACTCCTACAAATAATTAGAAATGTAGCTGAGCTAGAAGGATCCAATCCGTCACCACATTCTGTCCCACCTCCTCCGTGCTGACCTGATGTCCTCTCACACCTGAACTTTTTCACTTTCTCCTATTTATCAGCAACGGAAAAGGAATAGCTTTAGGGCCAATATTTATGACTGACTTTCCAAGATACTTCTTCTCTTTCCAAAAGAGATGTAATAGGCAGGTGCTAAGATTAAGCAAGCCCTGTGTTGCCAGCTCCCCTGAGGTCAAGGCAGAGACCCTCACTGGAGGTGGCTGCCCATTTTCTCTGTAATTTGTCGCTGTGACCTCGGCCAGTATATGATGTTGAAGCCCAAAGCTCCTTTGTTGTCTCTTTCTCATGCGCTCAGTAAGGGCACTGACTTACACGACCTAGCAGGACTTTTCCATCTTTAACTTCTTTGAAATGGTTTACCTTTTACAGCAGCTCTCTCTGGCTCCTTCATTTCTTGGTTGTTTCTTTTTCCCAGAGGCTCAGTTTTGTACTTCCCAGCTCTCAAAATGCCCTCACTTTAATAAATGATGGCAGTTTAGAAGCTGTGCTTTGGCCGCTATTCTTGTCGTGCTTCAAGTAGTTCTGAATAGATAGTTGCCACAAATTCTTTACAGATTTCGGACAGATTTTTTCCTGTCCTGCTCCTTGTGGTACCAGCTCTAAAACTGGCCTGTGCAGCTTGTAGAGTAGGTTGTCATGTTATCCTCAGAGTAATGTTGTGTGTTGGGCAGCTCATACAACCTGTTTCTCATTTGGAGCCCCTGTTATCCTAAAACTATGATTTTAAGGATTATGATTTTATTCTCTTCTTTGATGTTGTTTCATGTTCACATGCCTCTATTTTTCTCTTTTTCCTCAGGGTGGAGGCTGCTTTCTTTGCTCCTGTGACCAGCTACTTGGACATAAACACACGTTACCAGCTACTTGTCTTGGAGGGAGTGAAGGAAAGGGGCTGGGGGGATAGCACCCTTATTTTCTTTCTCCTTCTCTTTAAGATCCTTTGATTAGCTTTTCTATCACACATCTTTATTACCATGTTCCTGGCTTCCCACTGATTATCTCGGATACAGTCTTCTGAAAACATATGGGTAAGACTTTAGAAACGTATTACAGGAAATATTAAAAGTACTATCGTGTTACTAAATTCATAATTATCCTTCTTTTGAGAGTACCTTATAAAGACCAAGCATGATACCACAGATGGTGTAGTTGGAAACAAGGCGCTTAATTAAAAAAAAAAAAAAGAAAAAGAAAAAAGAAAAAGGAAAAAACGTATTAATTTGTATGCTGTCTTGATTATTCTGGGTAGCCCCTGTCACCATACTGCTCTGGAAGCCTCGTGTTTCCCTTGTCATATTTCTGTTTAATGCATGTTGTGCATCTTGCCCTGACAGAACCAGTCCATGTCCCCAGTTAAACCTTTCTGTATTCACAGATGTCTCATCTCACACTGTTTAAATTTCATCACTATTCAAAAGAGGAAGCTGAGTGTTTCAGTACCCTGATAAAGGGGTTGCAATGATGGTCCCTGGTCATACTGCCCACTCTTTGCTCTTCAGTTGTTTTGTGAGCAGGACTCCATTCATATTAGGTGGGCATCTGTATTGCCTTGAAAAAAGTGGATGAACTTGGACTCTTCTTTCTTGCATGATTGAAAATATGTTTATGTGTGGAAGAAATTCCCACTAACCCCCCAAAAAAATAATAGAAGTCCAGCATGTTAACACAGTAGGTGACTTGCTGTAGTCAGTGGCAGCATCTTTTGCTTCCAGGCAATTTGCCCACTCTGATTTTGTTCTTTGTTCCCTGCTGTCTTGTATGCTCAAGAATAGACTCCCAATTAATATTTGCCTTGTTGCCTCATACTCAGCCATCAGGTAGGTTTGAAAAACTGCCCTTTCATTACGCACTCCCACTTGAAATGTATGAGGTGCTGAGGAGGATGACCAAGGGAAGGGAAGGTCCCCAGAAGCTAATGGGGCTCAGAGAGCAAGCAAGCACTGGCTTTGGGTAAATACCTAGGAGGATGCACACCATTGTCCTGGAAGCTGAAGTTTGCTGAAGACAGCCCTGACACTTGTTTCTAGTTCTAGTGTCCTTGATGCTGAAGGGATAATGAAAACCTGCAAAGAAATTTGAAATACAAATGAAAAAAGGACAATATGAATGTGAAAGGCATCATCAACATCCAAGAGTTAAGTTATCAAGGAGAAGGTTAAGAGATGACTTGAACATGGCCTGTTGATAACTATTTGAGAAGAAGACTGCTGATAGTAGAGGGCTCTTAAATTTATCAGACAGAATCATGTAAGTGAAACCCAGCATTGGGACGGTGAAGTGGTGTGAGTTTGGATCAGAGATAAGAAATACATTTCTAGCAATGTGGGCAACATATGAACGTCTTTGCCTATGTGGTCAGTTCCCTATTACTCACGCATTCTAAATTCAGACTACTGTCTTTCTAAAAATGTGTCCTCTGGAACCACTGGGTTTAGTATAGACCTTGTGGATGAAATTCCATGCCCTGATTTTCAGAGAAGGTGAAGTGGAAACAAGGTATTTTGATGCTTTTCCCTGATAGTATGAATTCCCAAACATTTTCCCTCCCTTTCCAGCTCCTGAGACACCCCCTCACTCCATGATGTGCTCCATCTGCCAGGAGCTCCCTTCAGCTCCTCCAGCAGACACCACGCTTCATTCCTACATAGAAGCTCTTGGGTTTAAACCACCTGGCAGTACTTCTGCGTGTGAATGGCTAGGGCAGGCAGCTCCCTGTCCCCATCTTTGTTGTGGCACAGGAGCTCAGCAGTCCCCTCAGGCATGGGAAATGCTTGACTGAAGCTTTGGTTCCAGTCTTAGCTAAACTGACTGTTTCACAGTAGGGTTGTGAAGGCCCTTGGGAGACTGTTCATGGTTAAACTGCACCTGATGGAGACGTGTACCCTCCTGTAGGTCATGGCAGCAGGGTAGCAGAGGAGGTGGATGTGTTTTGCCTGCTTGACACACCAGCGCCAAGCTGATTATTGGCTGTTTTCCCTTTAAACATTGCCACCCATTCAGGAGTTCCTGCCCAACCAAATCTGCAGCTGAGGGGGGATGCATTCGTGCATGCAACTTTTACTCATTGATGCTGTGTCTGTTTGACCCTCTGTGTATAACACACAAAAGCGTGTCATACTTTATTTTGTCACACCTGTGCCTACCTTCCCAGTTCTCCTTGTAGCTCTGGCCTGCCTGAAAGGTAACAACTCCACACCAAATGCAGGTGTTTTGCCAAGGGTAAGGCTGAGTATATAAAAGTGAAGAAAGGCAGGTGAGCTCTGATGGTTCAGACTTTGCTCTAGTGCTGTTATTTAATAAGAAGGTTCCTCTTTATCTTCTCCAAAATTGCTTTCTGTTGCAACACTGTTCAGAAAATAATTTCTTATACCTTCTGTCTCACAGCAGGTTATACTGCTGCATTTGTTTTCAGTCTTGGTCTGATTGCAAATCTTCTAAAATATGATGCTTTGTTCTTTTTAAACAAAGCAAAATCCTGTCCGAGCTGAATTTTAAGAAAATGGACTGTTTTCTTTTCAAGATGGTTTTGAAAGATTTCAAAGGTTTTAAACTGTATAGTTATATGATAACTGTAAAGTTCCTTTTGTACTGGCTCTATAACCTTGGCAGAAGCTTGGAGCTCCTATTAGTCTAGGTAATGAGCGGTAATAATAATGATAATGACTCTTCTGAATGTTTAAAATAGATTCTGTGACAATGTGTTGGTCCATTGTGAGTTAATCTTAAGTCTAATATGGTTCTGAATCTCAAGCTGTATAAAAATCCAGTTTTGAGATGACATGCTGTTCTGAGATAATCTTCCCTGCATAATGAGTTAAGGTATTTAGGCATTTCTAAATACCAGTTACTGAGTTTATAATTTTACCTTGGAATTTGGACACATCAGAAGAGTAATTAATAAGAGTGTTACCAAGAGCAGTATGCTGGCATGCCATTTTAGGTGCTTGAAACACCAGTTATTAGAGGCACAGCTTCACGTGCTTGAAACTTAATATTTTTTAATCTACCAAAATCAGCTGGCTATGTTTGAGATCCTTCTTAAACAATCAAAATATGTACAACTCAGCAGACACACAATCTTCCAGGCCTGGGACAAGTTGTGTGGTTTTGCTCAAACAGCGTGACAACTTCTAGCATGGGTTTGCCAGCAAACCCAATGAATGAGAAGTCCCAGTTATTTTGCTTCTAGGCCTCGCAGTTTCAGATATTCCCAGCAGAGAGCTCTTTGTCTCTAAACCCCTCTGTTTCTAAGGAAAGTGCCCCAGAAAACTTTTGCATGAAGAAAGCACACATCAGATAGGAAAGGCAATCCATGGTATGGTGATCTCCCAGGTCTGGGTTTAAGCCAGTGAAAAGAAACTCACTGACTTAGCATGCTCTCACCTCTTTTTTAAATCCATCTGATCCAGTCTCCATTCCTGTGACAGTTAAAAATTTAAACAAGCAAGGGTCACTGAAAGTTGGGGGTTCAGCCTTTGGGTCCAGAAAATCTTTCTTTGAGATATGTGATTGTTCATCTAATAACTAATTACTTAAGGACACTTATTTAAAAACAAACAAACAAAATTTTTCTGTGAGCATCGCTTGAGGACTTTCTCTGTCAATGCTAAACACCTTTCCCTTCCTCCTGGCTGACTGTGTTTCCAGGGTATCCAGACTCTGCACTCCTGAAGCCATGCTCTCCTGCAGGAAGGTGCATGTGCAGCACCTGCGTGCAGCAAACCGCTGCACCGACAGTGCACGACATAGCGCTGCAGGTAACGAGCGACTGGCGGTAACTCCATCGGTCACTTCCTTTTTTTCCTTTCCTCTTCAGAACACTTACAGTAAACCTCTGGAGCAAAAGGAAGCACATCGCTCTCTTTTGGCTGGTACCCGTTGCTTGGAGTCCCTACGGGGCTGCCGCCGTCCCCAGCAGTGTCACCGCACCGGGCCAGAGCAGCGCTGGCAGCATGTGTGGGAGCCCCAGGGCTCGGGGTGCCTCTCTGTCTGGAGTCAACGTGATGATGCACATTAAAGTGGAGGTTAAAGGGTATTACCTAAAGTCAGCTGAAAACAGTGTGTATTAAATGTTTTCTAGTGTTATTAACTTTTTCTTTTCTTTTTCTTTCTTTTTTTTTAAAGACCTCCACTGGACTCAGACCTTGATAATTCATATTTTTAAGTAAATTCCTAACTTATTTAGAGGAACATGTTCTGAGGAAGCCCTTGAAAGTTTGCTGCAGGTATTCACTGCTGGCTGCCAATACAAAGCTGCAGGTAATGAAAAGTTCCTGGCAAAATTTTCTATAAAAACAAAAGGAAAGGAAAGAAAAATGTTCAAGTTCTGGAATTTTATATGTAAAGAACAATTCTAATCTTAAATGTTTCTCCTATTCCACACCACCCTGGCTTCTGCTTTTATCATCTCTCCATAATTCCTGGATTTGCTTTGCTTAGTTTGCAAGAAAAAGATGAGAGGTTTCCTTTTCCCCACACGACTGCATCAAGTTTGTTTAAACTATGATGCAAATAATGATGAATTATTCACTTCTCTTCTTGTTCATGAGTTATGCACAGACCTATTTTTATGAAGTAATTTGTAGTCTTTAGGCATCTCTAGTCTCTCCTTGCTGGAAAGTCCAGCCAAATATTCCACAGTAGATTTTCTGCAGACTTCGTTGATTCACTAGTCATGCTGCCTAGGTTGCGACTGGTCACCTAAGTTTCAATGTGTGGTCTCAGATTGCTGAATGGGTGATGTCTGGTTTTGATCATGAGATAAAGGATGACTCTGTAAGGAATGATGTTTCCCATGTACAAGTATTCTGGCTCCAACACAAATGCAGGCTTTGCAAAGACCAGCTCAAACCTCTCTAAATATCCATATAACCAAAGCTCAGTCAATCCAGGGCTATAGCAGAGTAGACAGATGTGCAGAAAGTTGAGAAAAGCAAATGGCTGCTCTGATACCAAAGGAAGGCTCCTGAATTCACTGAGTTCACTCCCACCTTGCCCTAGTCCAGTTCTTCACTTTTGGCCTAGGAAGAAACTCAGTCTACAACTGTCGGCTGAGAAAATGGGGACTCAAGCTCTTCTGCTTGCTTGCTCTAGAGCTTGTTGAGAAGTGATTCAGCTGAAAGCTGCAATGATGCTACTCATTATCAATTTTTCACAGTACACCAGCAAGTTAGTTTTCTTATAGAAAACCTTATTTCACCACTTTTTATCCTTCTCTCCCACAATCTCCAACTAAAGGCTGTGATTCTCCCTGAAACTTATCAGTTTGGTTTCCTGGCCAGCTGAGAAAGTTAATTAACTGTTTTCTGTTTCTATGTGCTTGTGCCTTTCTCTGGGACAGAGAAGCAGACAGAATTTGGATTCCTGAGTGATAACACAAGCATCACAGCGCTGCCGGCCGTCTCTGCTGCGAAGCTTCTGCACACACATAAACAGGTTGGCCGCTGAAAACATAAGCTTTGTCATCTCCCCTCCTTGATCTCACCTGAACCTTAAAAGCTCTGGAAGACCCTAGAAAATTGTTCTCTGCAGTTTGGGGGAATGCGGAGCTCCCCGTGCCCATCCCTGACGTTGCCGGGTGTTGAGGTGCTCATGCTCCCAGCCTGGATGAGTGAGGGTTTGCTCTGTACTCCAGGACAGCGGCAACAATTAGGAGAGCAGGATAACTGGAGAGCTGGCCAGAACTGGAAGGGGCTGCTGGTCTGATGTGAGGGTCCCATACTCAGCTTAGGAGGAGCATGAGGTGTGCATATTTACCACAGCTACAGGCTTTGGGCAAGTACTAGTGCATTCGTGATGTTACTGAGAAAAAATAGTAGTTAACAAAGACCTGCATGGCTTTTCAAGTCTCCAAATTTGCTCAGTAACTGAGTTTGATCCCTGCCAACAAAGATAATATCTACTTGGTTTTAGTGTGGGATGCCATTAATGCCTGAGGAGACTTTAAGAACACCAGAACATATTCATAAACTGATCCTCAGTGATTTTTCCATGTGCATCTCTATCTGACATATCCTTCTACCTTCCCTTCTTAGGCAGACTCTTCCTCTGCAATTTGTGAACGTGTCTTGCAGAGGGCCGATAGCCCTCTTGTGTGGTGGAGCTGCCACACTGAGCAGTGAAGGTACCCAGAAGCAAAAACAACTTTTGGAAAGGTTTGTATTCCAATGCCTGATTTCATGGATTAGTCTGAAAGTTGTGTTATCTATTCTGCCTGAGTGGCAGCTGTTTATAAGCCTTGAGGGAGAAATACTAAATATCTCTTTCTCTTTCATAAGAAAGATGATCTTATTTATTTGAACTGGGTTTTATTTTGTGCTTTTTACATGCCCCAAAGCACCAACATTACTTCAGCCCTCCTGAAGTGTTCTGCCCTGTGCCTTTGAATCAGCCCACCCTGCCAGGCTTGGCACACATGTTCGACATCTCAATAGCACTTTGTACTTACATGGAAACTGAGATCTCCAAAGTCCCTAACAGAACACGGTCCAACTTCATCCCCTGTAGAAATGATTGACTGTCACAGTGATACTCTAGCTACTCTTCATAATATTCCTGTGGGATATGTAATATTCCCATGGAGCAGTTAAGAAAATGTAAGATTCAAAGTGCAAATATTCAAAATTTTTTAATATCATGCATTCAAGCTGACCCCAGCTTTTCATTGTTTCAAAACTGTTGCAAGTATTCTCTCCATTTTTCTCAAAAACATGACTGAGACCAGAAAGGGAACAGCGTCACTCTTTTTATTCACCATCACAAACTTATTTGGATAAGACTCGCAGTGAAAACAGTCTCCCGGAGAACAACATAGGCCAGAAGGAAGCTTGAAAAAGCAAAGGTTTTGATCTGTGTTTTAAAGGTGGTCACTTAGATTGCTGTCTTTGCTGTTCAAATACATTTGGTTTGTTCTGGTTCCTGGTCCTGTCATCAACTGAAAGAACTGGGAGTAAGAGATGCGAGCAAGCCCCAGGCCACCCAGCAGATCAATAGCAGAGTTGAGATGAGAATATAGCTCTCACCTCCCGGGGTTGTGGTTGAACACGACTGCCTCTTCTGTGTTATCAGAAAAGCCCATTAAGAGCAACCTGTTTATCCCAGGACAAACAGTTTTAATTTCTTCTTTCTTTTAAGTCCTTTCTAGCTCTCTGTCACCAAACATTGATTTAAAAATGGACATTTATCTTCCTTGGGCAGAGCGCTTTCAGATATTTGCAGTCCTCTGAACTTGCTCTCTAACATTGGAAAGTGATAGTGCTAGGGAATTGAAGCCTGCGATAGACTTTTTAATAGGCAAATAATACCACCAGATTTACCTGCTGACAATGGAGTTGATGTTAATGGAAGACAGTATGAACCAAGGGAACTTTGGGGTCTTTTCATGCTAAAAGCCTACAGCATGTAGGTTTTTAATTTACAAGCTCCACTTACCATCTACTTATCATCGGGAGCCTGAGGCTTGCAAATGGGTAAAATGGATAAAGCAGTTAAAGAGGTGCTGAAGCGCTGAGTGCAAATACTCCGTGCCATTGCCACGCTAGCTGGGCGCAGAGGTACAGGCTGCCGGTCATTGCCAGCCAGTGCCAATGCATTTGGTGGGAGATCCACACCTATTTGAGTGTGTGTTCCTGGGGAATAGATGGCAGCCTTAAGCTCAGCTGCATGCCAGGTAGCAATCAGTAAGCTATTCTTAGTAAGACTGGGCTTATGTACATTTTACATTTTGTCACCGGTTGCCCTCGGGAAGCCAAAGTCAGTGCAGATGAGCTGGAAATGCGCCCCTGAGCTGGACCAGCCAGCCCTCCGGCAGGCACTGCTGTGCTGTGCAGGGTGGCCTGAGCCCTTGGCTGCTCCAGTAATGTGAGATTTCATGCCAGAGGAATCGTGCTTCCCCGCTTCTGCCTGCAAACAGCAGGGAAAACCCTACTGCCCCTTGGAATGGAGGATGGACCTGTGCACCAGATAAAACAGGTTTTGCTGTTCTTTGGTTTTGATTTTCTTGGGAGATGTGAAGGGAAAAAGGGAGGGTAGATCATAGTATGTGTTTAAATTAACAGGAGCTATTTGGCTCCTTACATGAAGGACATGTCCGAAAACAGGCACATCGGAGTAACGGGGGAGGCAATTTGACAAGAGGGAAGCACTTAAAATAATGGGATTGCTTCATAGTGAACAATGAGGTCAGGGTTATGAAGAAGTCCAAACCGGGTCAGGGCTCCTCATTTCAAACTAATGAACCCCTTGATGACAGGAGATGGAGTTTCTTGACAAAGGGGATGGACTGTTTGCAGCAAAGTGGTGATGTCAGTGTCGGTAGCAACACCAAGAGGTTAAAGACGGTAATTTAATTCACTTGGGCAAGCTTCTGTCACCTTTCTGGTCAGGAGGGTCTGCACAAATTCCTCTTCTGGGTTCAAGTTCAACACTTTATCTTCAAAATATCAAGGCCAAAAAGAGTTCAGTTTTACATGCTCACGTAGAAGTTCACCTTTTATTCACCAGAAACATCTTGTTTCATGGCTCATAAATATTAAACTAATATAAATGTAACCTCTGTGCTCTCAGGGCTGATCATGAGTGAGTGAATTTAGGAACTAAAATTTCTGAGCTGCAGTCTCTTTCTCTGTTGTAGCATCCTCTGCTAGAGGCTGAACAAAAGTACCAGTACCTGTGGTCAGCTCACATTCAGAAATGATCCTCACCCTTGACTCCCACCTCCCCTCCTCCGACTCCCCAGTTGTAGCAACTAAACAACCACGAATATCCCAACCTGACTTTGTGAGCTTTGAAAACAACAATAAACCCCCAAATGTCTCCAATGAGCCATCCACAGAATGTGTGCCCCATATAGTGCAAGGGCATTACTGGTGCATCTGTGGCACTGTGGCTACACCATTGCTGCTGTGTCCTTCTTCAGTCATTTGTTGGCATGCTGCTGAAAAGCAGCACAGTCTAGAAGTCACCAGTAACAGAAATGTCCAAGTGATTTTGTGCTGTAACTTTTGAGATTAAAAACTTGGCTGGGAAAAAACAGAAGTCATAAGTCTATTTGCCTCACCTACTTACTATGCGCTTATCTGGAACAGCTTGTGAAATTCTTTGGAAACTTAATGTATTTAGCAGATAGGGGTCAAGACTCTCTGTGAGTTCACCAAAAGCAAACTAATTCACAGTCTTGATATCATGGGAGAGCTATACTTCAAGCGGTCTGATGTAAGGCTTTTCTGACATTTATATGGAGAAATACAATTCAGTTCCTTATTTAAAGCGGGGGGGAAAGTAAACAGAAAAAGAAAACCTCTCAGGAAAGCTTTGAGGCTGATGGCCAACATTTAAATGTTACCCTGATCACCCTTAATTCTCCTATAGGTCTCCGAGAGGAGTTGCTGGATTCTCCTTTTGTGCAAAGATATATATAGCCAGCTTTGAATCTCAAAGAATCAAATTTTTCCAGGTGCTGAATGCCCTCAGCTCCTGCGATTTCTGTCTGCCATCATCCGGCACCTAAGAAATAGTAGATGTGCTTCTGTGTACTTCTGCGACTGAGCACGCCACACTATTCCAACTGGAAAAGCTGTCTCAGCTCTAAGGCTACTCTTACTCCTCCTGCTTCCTTCTGCCTTGTCTCTCTTGCTGACCACCTTCTCACCCGCTACCTGCTGTTTACAGAGATAGGATGCAGAGCCTGCTGCCTGCTTCAGATTTCAAACATGATGCTCATCTCGTACCCAGAGAAGACCACAAAGACAACTGAGTAGATGAGCAGAGTGATAGAAAGTGAAATCAATAATAATAAAAAAAATATTAAAAGGCCAAATCTGCAGCAGCAAAAAATGCCTGGCAGGAGCTGATGATATCCTTCACTGGAGACGGTGCCCAGGGCACTATTAATGCTCTCATGCCGACGATGACAGGTATAGAAAATGAGAAAGTGACAGGAGCATAAGGTGGCTTTTCAAAGGGAGCTCAGTCCTCCAGCTGAGCTGCTGAACCTCACCAGCTAGCAGAGACCTTGTGCTGTAGTTGTGACTCATAGAGGATGTGCCTGGTGAAACTTGTTATCTCCTCAGTGAAGGTAGGTGGGGTTGAGTATCTGTCCAAGGCAGCTCAGCCTGCTGGGGGTGGCACAAAGGGAGAAGCTGGCTCGAAGGGAGAAGCCAGTGTCCTGGAGATGGCATAGGTGGGTATTTTGCTACATGAGTCACAGGTGACTTGATCTTCACACAGGGGGTAATCTTGAACTTTATGCGGAGTACCTATGCTATCAAAAGCAGATTAGAGCTTCTCCCCGTGCTCTCTCAACAAGCCTTTCAGTCTGCCTGGATGAGTGTGGTATTAGGAGGCTGATGCTGCTGGAGGGTCTATTTTTCTGATGAGGCAGGAGATGAAGTCCTGACTGCCTGTTGTTATTCAAGAGCTGATGGCGCTTTCTGTGCAGAGAAAGCCAATGACTCTTGCCCTGTGTGAACGCATTATGTTCCACTTCAGTTTCCATGGCATTTTGCTGTTCTTGGCCCAAATAATTGTTCAGCCCTTGTGAGGGCCATGCTAGTGAATAGCAAATTGTTTCAGCCCAGACGTAGTGGACCAGTGATGAAACTGAACTTAGTGCTGATTTAATGGAGTACTTGTGTCTGTGAAGAGTCAGAGTGACCATGGTTTGTATTCAAAGCCTCACAGTGTGCTGAGAAAAGCTCCATCAGGCTAGACCCAAAAAGGTATCGACGTGTCTAAAAGTTAGAGATTGAAATGCATAATGCTGAGATGAGAAATCCAGGACCTGGAACCCTACGTGAGACACCTGTGTGCAAGGGAAGTCCCAGGCCAGCATGCTGAGTAGATGGCCTATGCTGACCAAAAGGGGAGCTGAGCCTAGAGATGTGCTTGTGAGGGAGTGGGGTGGCACCTCCATCCCTCAGGAGTGGTGGTGTTCAGGGGGCAGAAGCTCTTTCTCTGGATTTTCCTTCAAAAAAATGAACAGAGGTCCTGGGAGCAATGGCTGGAGCTATTTCCCCAAGAGGCAAGGCAGCGAGGTTTCATTCCCTGATTTGTCCGGAAGGGATCAAATCCATACAAATTAGGAGGTGTAGACTGGAGGTGAGAGGTGACACATGTGAGTCAGCCTCCCTCTCAGCTGAGGTCTCCTGCGTCCTAGGGCAGTGATGAGGGGAAGAGGGCCTCTGGCCACCTGGATATTGTAAGAGAAATCCCCATTTTCTTCTCATCGCTTAGTTTGAAGAGAGAGTGATGTCTGAGCATGCGACATGAGTTAAGCATGTTCTGAAACCACCTCTCAGATCAGCCGTCTTCTGGGTCATAGCTAAAGGCCTAGTTTCTCCATAGGGATTGTACTTGGCCATAGACCAGGTGTTAAGCTCAAGGAAGGAGCATTTGCAAAAAAATCAACTCTAGAGATCTGAGACACTCAGATGAGGAAGAAATCACACCTCTGAAGTCAGCAGTCTGAGTGCCTCCTGGCCTGATGAGGATTTTTCTAATGGCAGTTTTAGATGTGGTACCATGCAAAGAACTGGTGCTTATCCAGACCTTCAGGATTATCTTGTCATAGCAGGAAGTTTTCTGGTGTCTTTTAAAGCATTCACCTCTTCTTTGTCATGGAAAGTGATACCTGATGGAAGTGACAAGCCACATGATCATTTCAATCAAAGCAGCATGCATTACTGTTTTAACGAAGCTTGTGACTCAAGGTTCTATAAAATATGCTTGGATTCTGCATTACAAGATCCAGCAATAGAAGAATTAGCTTACTGTCTACACAGGAGAAAAGCTTCACTCAGGGACAATTTGCAGAGGTTCTAGAAGAGGATTGGCTAGAATTTTTCTCCAAAACAAGGCTGCCGCTTGTATAGCAGTTTTTATTGGCAAGTCCATCCCCAAATGTGTTGTTTTATCATTATTTTCCTATTATTCACGCTGAAAAAATATCACCATAAAAATATTGCCTGTTCCAGTATATAACTCAGTTACTAAGGTTACTAGATGAGATCTGTTTGGAATGATTTACAGCTCCTAAATATACTTTACTCCCCCAACAAGCTGACTGAGAAGAAGAATCTGCCCTAATAAATTAACGACAGTAAATGCAGACTGACCTACAAATTAAGAAATGCAAGGTTAAATACAAACATCGATCAAAGGCAAGAACTATGAATAGATAATGAACTGAAGAAACAATGCCTACAAAGCAAAAGGCTCCTGGAGTTTTCATGTTTGCTGGCAAATGCTACTTAAGTAGTCTGCTCACCAAAAGAGGATAGTGCTTACATGCATTCAGAGGAAATGTTGTCGTGTGGCAGGATGCCTTGTCACTTCTACCTAGAATAAGCCAAGAAGAAAAAACATCCACCATGAAACTGTAGGGAAGTTCAGCACAGCTCCGCCATAGCCCGGGCTGTGACCTGAGACACCCTATCACTGCCCTCCCACAGATGAGAAATTGCTGCCTTGTGCATTTTCTATTACTTGTTCCCTACAGACCACAACTGCCCTGTGGTGTGGTGAAAAGGGTGCTGTCCCAAAAGGGCATCTGATGTTTTGGGACAAACTGACAGTCAAGCCTGGGCTTCCTCCTGCTCACTTTGGGGAGCAGGTCCTTTTAACCAGTTACTGTGTTTTGCACCATTCTTCACTTTTTTTGTCTTTGTGCTGTTGGTAATATCCGAAGCTATGTTTACAAAGGAGCATCGTCTTATCCTTCAGCTTGCAGGTGTAACTGAAATCTGTAAACATGAGTGCAGTCATTAACACTGAAACATAAATTATATGGGCAAACAAGCGGATCCCTGCGTGTCATCACAGGTCTATTGCCTTCAGGGCAGTTGCACCGACACATAGTGAGTGAGGACCTAGCCTTACATGAATGGGGCCCTTCCAGGCACGCATGTTGTTTTTGCAAGGTTGGCATCCCTGTTTTGAAAGGCAAACCCTAAAGCTCTCACCTGAAGTGTGATCCTTTCTTTGGAGCTTTATAATCTGCCACTGAAGGTTTTGGGGACACCCTGCTTCATTGGAAACATGATCTCCACTGGAGATCTCTGAGCCTGCATGGTGGAAAATAATGCATAGACAGATGCCCTTAGAGGTGCAGGACAACCACTAGGGAGGTGAGGAGCCTAGGAAATGTTCTCTGCTAATTAAAATCCTGTTTTCGTGTAGCCGCCTCTGGCAACACAGAATATCGTATGTAGCACTGGAAGGGATTTAGGAGCAGATTTAGAACTGGAATGGTGCTACTCAGATGAGAGCATTGTCTTTCATAACCATGAAGGAAGAAAAAAAAGATGGAAAGGATGTGGTTTAATTAGGCCACCAGTGTAATAACTCTGCTGAGAGTGTCACTTAGAAGGATGCTGTAGAAAACAAGCACCTTTTTTTTTCCCTTAAGCCTCCCTCCCCGTTGCAGGGCTGTGTCAGCTTTCCCTCTGTTAGGGCCCTGAGGATACAGGAACAGCATGGTTGAGATTGGAAGAAGCCTCTGGAGACCATCTAGTCCAACCCCCCTGCTCAAAGCAGCATCTGCTAGAGCAGGTTGCTTGGGATCAGGAGTGTTAGTAGGTTGCTTAAGACTGTGGCCAGTCAGGTTTTGAATATCTCTAAGGACAAAGACTCCACAACATCTCTGGGCAGCCTGTCCCAGTGTTTGACCAGCCTCACAGTAATTTTTTTTTTTTTCTTTCTTATGCTTAAATTGACTTTTCTGGATTTCAATTTGTGCTCAGTGCCTCTGGTACTGTCACCAGGCACCACTAAGACTCTTTGCTGTCTCCCATCAGGTACTTATACATAGTGATAAGATCTCCCTGAGTCATCTCTTCTCCAGGCTGAACAGGCCCAGATCTCTCAGGCTCCCCTTGTATGTCAGAAACTTGGAGCCCTTTATCATTTTTGTGGCCACTTGCTTGACACACTCCAGTATATCCATGTATTTTTTGTACTAGGGAACCCAGACCTGGATCCAGCACTCCAGGTTAGTCTCACCAGTGCTGAGCAAAGGGGAAGGATCACTTCCCTTGACCGGCTCTCAGTGGTCTTTCTAATGCAGCCCAGGATGCTGTTGGCTCTCTTTGCTGTGAGGGTGCATTGCTGGCTCATGGTCACTTTGTTGTCCACCAGGACAACAAGGTCCCCAAGGTCCTCCTCTGCAGAGCTGCTTAGCAGTTGGTTGGACCACAGTCTATACTGGTGCATGGGGTTATTCCTCCTCTGGTGCAGGACTTTGCATTTCTCTTTGTTGGACATTGTGAGATTCCTGTCAGCCCATTTCTCCAGTCTGCCAAGATCTTTTTGAATGGCAGCACATCCATCCGGCCTGTAAGCTACTCATCTCAATTTTGTGTCATCTCAAATTTGCTGAGGGTGTACTCAGTCCGATTATCCAGGTCATTAATGTAGATGTTAAACAGTACTGACCCTGTTATCAGTCCCTGGGGTACACTAGTAGTGACTGGCTTCCAGCTGGATTTTGTGCTGCTGATCGCAACCTGTTGAGCAAATCAACCAGTTTTCAGTCCAACTCACTGTCCACTTATCTAGCCTGTATTTCATCAATGTATCAGTGAAGGTATTATGGGAGACAATGTCAAAAGCTTTGCCAAAGACAAGATGAACACCATACAGGTCTCCTCCCTCAAGTCATGTCATTGTAGAAGGCTGTCAGGTCAGCTGAGCATGACGTACCTTTTGTAAAGCCATGCTGACTACTTCAGATCACCTTGTCTTTCAGGTTTTTGGACATGATTCCCAGAGAGATTTGGTCATCACCTTCCCAGGGGATGTAAGTGAGGCTGACTAGCCTGTAGTGTCCCAGAGTATCCTTCCTGCCCTTCTTGAAGATAGGAGTAACACTTACTGTCTTCCAGTCCTCAGGAACCCTTCCTGGTCACCATGACCTTTCAAAGATAATCAAGAATGGCCTCACAATGACATCAGCAAGGTCCCATAGGACTCATGGGTGCAACCTGTCAGGTCCCAAAGACTTGATTTTTATATGCTCCCTAACCTGGTCCTCCTTCAGCAAGGGTAAGTCTTCCTCACTCCAGACTTTCCCACTCATCTCAGGAGCCTGGTTGTCCTGAAGGCAAATCTTACCAGTAAAGACCAACATGAAGAAGACATTGAGTACCTTGACTTTTTCCACATCCTTTGTCACCAGCACCTGCCCCATTCAGCAAGATTTTCCCTAGTCTTTGTCTCAGGGCTGGATGAGCCTCACCAGTCTCTCCATGATATCCTGAATGTGATCCCCAGTAAGCAGCAAAACTCCCTAGACATCAGGTCGGGCAGCAGATGGGGAACTCCATCCCCTGCAGCATGGAGTTTCCCACTACTATGACTCCAATGGACCTTAATGACCTCAGCCAGTCTCACCAGGGACTGTCACCCACATCTTCTGTCCATGGGCCCAAGAGCTTCATTGAAGTTCACGCCCAGGAACCATGTGACTGAGCTACAACATAGGTGTGCCTGTGCCCAGACCCGTCCTTTGCTATCCTCACCGAGCTTCCTGAATGGACCCTAGACCTTTTGTTGTAGATAATGTTGCATCCAGTCCTGTCTTCCAGATGAACCTTGGGCCTCCATTGCAGGTAGGTTGTAGGTAGCTTTGTTCCTAGTCCTGTGTCTAATCCTGTCTTCTGCTTCCAGAATGAGCCCTGGAGCTGATTCAGTGCCATCACCTGTCTGATGGTCACCAGATGATTGGAGAAATGTCACTGTTACCTGCCTGCTCTGTTAGGTGCAGTGTCACTGCGCCCCATTGGGTTAAGGGCACTGACTATTCTTGGGTCACGCTTGGGTCCCAGCTTGTCCCTCCTTAATGGCACAACCCTGTGCTTGCTGCTTGCTGACAGCCTCAGCCCCTCCACCCAGCTTCGTCCTCTTTCTCCTTCATGAGGTTTCTGGAGAGGTCCCTCTCCATATGAGTGGGTGTTCTGGGGAGATGATTCTTCCACCCTTGTATGTATGTAAATGTAGTGTAACAAACTGTACACCTGGTTATAGGGGACTTCAGGTCCCACATGGACTTCTTCCAGGCTTTACTTTCAATTCCTGGCAACTAAACGTACTTTTGAAAGAAGAGCTTTTGCCCTAGGGATTTGCCACAAGGTGTTGCTGCTAGTTAATTCGGTTTCTCCTCCACCCCGCCTCCCTGTCTGAGGTCTCAGAGACTTAATTTCCTTGCTGTTATCAACTAAATGCACATCTGCTTTCTGATTCACTTAAGATGATTTTTAAATCAAGCTGGTGCTGCACATGATTCTTTCTAATTGGTATACTCTGACTTATCACCTTGGAGAAATCCTAGCCATGCCCTAAATCCTGATGATTAAGTCAGCCTCTTAATAATATCCCAAATCACTTCTATGCAGGTGTACAATAATAATTTTATGAGGCAGTTTCTTGGCTACAGAAAGGTGTAGGAGAGGTGTGAGCCTGTCTCAGAGCATATTGCTCTTTTTAGTGCCAACCAAGAACCATCTTGTCACCGAGGCATTGCTGTATGGCAACAAGGGGTCTGCCTTCCTATCTGCCCCTTGCCAGCTGCTAAAATATCTTCTTTCTTATCACTCCATTCTGGCCAATTTAGTGACCTTCCTCAGGAAACCAGCTGTCTAGTTGTGCACTGAGCGCACCATGTTACACTTGCGTACCCAGGCATGGCTCCCTTGAGTCATTCACATCATCCTGAAGTGGGATTTGGAAAATCACTGAACCTGCTGTTCCATGATACCTCTGTGTTTGTGAGGATGGTGGCATCTCCGAGAGGTTTTTGTCTCTCCTTGTTTTGACACTGTTCTGGATGAAAATACTTAAAGGATGGGTTTCCCTTTCCTCAGGGGAACACAGTGAGCTCTCTCATGCATGCTGCTGTGGCTGAGTTCACCTTTGAGATAATGCTCTGTCCTGTGAGGAGACTCTGATGCCCAGACAAGGCACATGAAACATTGTCCCATTGTGGCATTGTCTGTCCAATGTTTATATTTTCTGTAATACATAGACTCATTTTGGTTGGAAAAGACACTATCTCAGCCTGGACCTTTCTGTCATTCGGGGAGTGGGGGGAAGAGGAAAGAGATCAAGGGATAGGTGATTATCTGAGTACCCTTTTCTCTTCCTCATTGTGAATCCTATGGGCCAAAGCTCCACATAGATCCCTTCTTGCTGAACTCAGCCCAGAAACTGGGGTGCTACTTGCCACAGTCTACAGATCAAGTTGTTCTATGTTGGGACAGCTCTTTTTGAGACACAGCTGGAAGGAGCACAAAGAAACAACACTACACTGTGACCCAGCACAGGAAAGTAGTCCCAGCACACTGGCGGTCTAAATGTTGTCCAATGTTCCTCCTCTTCTACTCCCTGTCCTGAAATGGCAGTTCAGCTGGAGCAAACTGAAGAAGATACATGATAAATGCTTTCACACACACCACCCCACCCCCCAAGCTGTGTTCAGTAACAGCTTTTAGGACATGCTTGCTGCTGAGGTAAAGCTGGAGGAAACAGTGAGAGCTAAGAGGAAGAAGCACTTTCAGATCAGGCAATTTAGATGGTGCCCACTCAAAGAGGCTTTACTTTCTGCTAACAGAAGATGTTCTGAAGGGGCTAAATCCCTCTCTTAAGCTACTCCCACGCCCTCATAAATTCACAACAGCTGATGGGCATCTTCTAGTGACTTAGGTCATTGGATGACTTCTTTACCCACATGCCCTTTAGATTTAAACTACATTAACCAGCAATGTTACTTGTCTGCACATTAGTCAGCTGTTATGTGTTACAACTAAGGAATAGCACAGTTGAGTTCACAAATTTGTTAAGTGATTTATGAAATTACAGAAAGATTTGTTCAGATAACCTTAATGGATTTTATTAACACAGCACTAATAATTTAGCACTTTGACAGAAAGAAAAGACAGCTCCTTCAGGCATCCTCCGCCTAATTTCTCTTGGGTCATAGAAGAGAGGACAGCAACCTATATACTCTACTCAGACCTCACCTTGAAGAGAAAAATGAAAGCATGGTTGGGCAGGTATGTAACCCTTGGAAGCCCATGCCCAGATTTTAGTGTGGCTGTACTAGCAATGGCTTTCTCATCAGGCTAGATCTAGGTAATGAGTCAGTTAAGGAATATCTACTTACTCCCATCTCTCTGTTTTCCTTAAATGTCTGCAACATTTTGGTTAGAAACCAAAACTGGCAGACAGTTACAATTTAGATTTTTTTTTTTTAATGCAGAGCTGCCATTTTCTGGTCAACAACCATTCATCAGCAAAGAGAAGGTCATGTCTAGCATCAGAACAGCAGTGCCCAGCCTTATTTCTCTTTAAGGACAAGTGAGGGTGCATGTTTTGCTGTCAGAAGTCCTGGATTGGGTTTCCTTCCCTATCTGGTTGCTTTCTCCTGGCTCATCATGACACAAGCACTGTCATGGCATCTGGACCTCTGATAAAAATGTTTCAAAATAGCAGAGGTGGATAACTTCACACCTGCTCATTGAGGTGAACATCAGTTTTCCCACCTCAGGTTACAAATGAAAGTTCTGCAATACTGTAAGTTTAACAACACAAAGGTGAGGTAATGTTTAAAGCACAGATGTTCCAGGGCAAATATAGAGTCAGGTTTGGGTCCTAACCAGATGTGGTGTGAGCACCACAGGAAGGCTCTGTATTAAAAGCAAACCTTTTTAGCTGAATGATCAGAGAGTACTCACCTTTTGGAGTCTATAAAAGTAGGTTTATATACAGGAAAAACCTTCACAAAGTATAAATAAGATCAAAATGCAACCTCATTACTGGTTACCTTGGTAAGTGCTGTGCAGCACAGAGCTCTTCAAGAGAGAGATTCTGAGGAGAAGAAATGATGCAGCCAAAATATTATCTTCTAGGCTCATAGCCCACTGCTGCCTGTCAGTAAGATGGTTTCTTTTGCCAAAGGGAGCACAGTGCTGTTGTCTGCGATATGCAGTTTCAAAAATGTAGGTTTCTGTTTGTCAGCTCAAGTTGTGGTTGGGCTTTTGTCCCTTCACTTGGGTTACCATGTCTAGTTGCTGGCTTATAGGTGCAAATCATGTATGCCAGAGGAGAGCCAAATTCGATTTGATGCTGTAATTAATTCTATAGGAATAAAAATGCTTGCAGGAATATGACAGCACCTTCCGTCTGCAAGCAGCGATGTTAGGTTCCAGCAAGGCTAAAAATACATCATATTTACTGAAATGTAAAGAAGTGGATTAATTTTCAAGCATATTTGTGAACAGTCGGAAGTCTCTGCCTATCATAGAGAAAAGATGCAGTCTGTATCTGAGTGCCTAGGTCTTGCTGAATTCCTTCAAGCCTTGTGGAACAGCGCCAAAGGGGGAGATTTGCACCAATTATTTGGTTGGTTTTTCGTGTCCTACCTTGAAATAATGCAGTGTTTCTTTTACCAATGAGCCTACAGGAACCCAGCAGGAACTGCATTCTCATGATACGGTGAAGGACTTGAAAAATGGGAGTGCTGGATGAGCATGTCATGGGAAGAGTTGTGGTTTGAAGAGATAGGACAGGCAAAGAGGAAAAAGAGGGTCTAGAAGTGGCATATAGGTAAATCCTAGCTTTTTAATCTTAAATTGATCTATGTTTGACAACAAGCAAAAAGAGGTTGCTCTGTCAACTTTGCCCAAACCTTAGGCAAGCTGGCTTTGTAAGAAGAATAATGTACAGCTAAGAAGGGGAAATTCATGCTGTTCCTGTTCATGGGCAGACTGTGGGATGTTGTTTCGTCAGTTGCTCTTCTAATCATAAGCCAAAAACTAAGGATTGCATGTCCTTTATACATATATTGTCACCATTGGGTCTGCTCTGCTGTTGACTAAGCTTCACTCTGCCCGTCTGAGTTAAACAAAGCTGACATGGAGCAAGGTTCAGAGAATTTCACTGTGGACCTGCTCTGACCCCTGAGTTTCCATCCCCAGTGAGACAGGAGTTGTTCATGGGCATGAAACAAGGACGACACCAAGGAGAGTCCCTTTTCTGCCCCAGCCCTCAGCTCCCTAAACTCTGTGGGCCACCCTGCTTGGTCTGAAAGCAGAGGAGATCCTACTGGCAGACTGATACGGCTGTGATATGTGCCATCCTCTGAGGATGATGCGCATGGTACTGCCACTGCTCTCCTCATTAAGTTCTTCAAAGGTGAAAAGTTCAGTGTAGATAACTAAAAGAAATAGTAACTTGTTATTTCAGTCACCCACTGTGTGGAGAATTGCTTGTGATGGTGTCCCATCACTCCATGCCTCAGCTTTACCCTTCTTTTTAAGGTAAATTTGTTTTTTAAAAAGCTAAAAATAGTTTTCCTTTAATCTAGGGTTGGGTTTTTTTTTTTTGTCAACACTGTAATGTAAGCCATGGGTGACTATATTACATGACATGAAAAATTCATGGCTGCAATGCCTTCCTCAAGAAAGAGGACAATGTAGACATTTGTCATTGTAAAGGTACTAATATACTAATGGTTTTGATTCAAAATTGTGATATTTCAAGCACCTCATGTGAAAACGGAAGAGAACCAGTATAGGAAAGAAGCTGCTCAGCATCAACAATTGGATTCTTTGCTGGAATAACTTCTTTGACTTCAGTGGCATCATTGCGAAGAACAGCTGAAATTTAGGTGTGTGCAACCTAATTATAAAAAAAAAAAAAAAAAAAAAAAAAAAAAAAAAAAAAAATTTGAGCCATCCTGTGATAAAGATGTGCTAATAATACAAGTTTATTTACTTACAAGTAAATTTCCTTTTCAATGCAAAAGGTGGATTCATTAAACATCACTTTGCAACATTTTTCATTCCTACTTCATTGTTTTAAATTGTCTCACCTGTAACTGCAATGTGCTGTTTTCACTGCTTTGTCACTTCTCTGCATCCCTTCTCTTCTCTGGATTTTGTCTCTACTCCCAAAGTACTCCCCATAAAACTGGAAGTTCAGCATGGAGTGATGCAGATTGCCCACTCAACTTGACTTCCTCTATAACTTCTTGTCCATTTCTCCCCAGTATCTCATGGTAAGGAGAACAGCTGTAAGACGGACAAACGTTTCCGCATGCCCCAACCCTCTCCCCATACCCCTGACCTTGCCTGTGGACCAGTCCTGCTCCCCCACCACTATTTTGATGCTCCCTTTCAGGCTGTCTCTTGCTACCTGCAAGCAGCAGGGAGCCAAGCTGGTTCTTCTCTGCTGTAATACAACATGGCATGGTCTAACACCTGGTGGCACCATCCTCCTCTGACTGCAGACCATGGAGCTTCACTTGCTTTTGAGGAGCACAGTTCCCCGGCTCCCTTCTTTCTGGAAGGGCATTAGTGTCGTGTCCCTTGCTGCTGTAGTTGTTGCAGCACATGATGTCTTCACTCTTTGGAAGGGAGTTTTTGAGCTCAGAGCCACCATGTTTTCTGTGCCTACGAGGCTCACTGATGCCAAAGCCCAGCCAACCGTCCATTGCCAGCGAGCCATGCCAGAGAGCACTAGGTAAGGGCTGGAGCAGGGGTCCCCTTTTCTTGTAATCTCACCTCTGCTGAGAAGTGTCTTTGGTTAAGACTAGACTTTGCCTTAGTGAGGTAGGGACTCTAAATAACAGCACACATTTGTGATTTTCCTTGATGTGACTTTGTGCAAGGGCCACCTAGAAGACCAGTATAGATGTACAATAACTGGGGCTGTTAGTGCCCCGCAGGGAAACTCAGGTTTCTCAAAGGCATACTCCTGTTACATGTTAGCAGAGTTGTGTTTAGCAGTCAGACAGTATGGGGTTTTTTTTTCGGGAAAAGTGTATAAAAATGCATCGGTATACTTTCCTGTGAAGTCCTTCTACTATGCACAGAGCTGAATGTCTTCCTTTCACTAGGATGAACCTGGTAACCCCTCCTAGTCAGAGGGTTGTAATGTCAGTGTGGAGTGAGAGCAAAATAGCGGTGGTGTTTTATTTTAGTCAGAGGACTCTGCAAGCTGCTGCCAGTGCATGGACCTACCTCCAACCTGCCTCATTCTGACTTGAAAGCTGCCGCCTACCCCTTTGCTCTTGGGGGGGGTCACACTCCTGGTGCTTGTACCCTGCCCCATGTCTTTCTGATCCCTACATCTTTGTTCTTGTTGAACAGGAGAAATACATTCTGTTCAGGCACCTTGTCTTTGTGTCCTGTCTTACCTCTCTTTTCTTAGGATAACATCAGATCTTCCCACACTCTCCTCCTCTTCTGTGCTATTTATTCACATTTGTTGATACTCATGAGTTCCCTGCTCCATCGTTCCTCTATATGTTTTAATTAGGATGTCCGGCACAGCTTTAGTTCCTTTAATTTAATAATCTTTTATCTTGCTCTTCATTCCTCCTCAGAACCTCATTTCTTGCTGTTTAAAGTTCATTCCTCCTGTTGGTTCTTCAGCTGTTAACGAAATGAGGTATAATGAGCATCTATCAAGATCCATTTCCCATTTACCCATGAAACCATTATGATCACTTTTGATTAAAATACAGATGGGCCTGAAAGGAGCCGAGGAATAATTAAAATGAAAGAAAACTCACCTCAAGGCTTGTTTAAAATTTCATCTGAATCCAAATCTGTATTTCTGTATCTTTACCCCATGCCTATGTTCTGTGCTCTTTTATAATCCACAAATCTCTTTGGTATTAGGAATTCACAGACCATTTGTCTTACACTACCTGTAGTGCTAGGATAAAGCTGAAACATATAAGTCTCAATTTACCTCCCTAGAACTGAAAGATTAGTCATCTGTAAGCAGTCAATTGTGCTGATTACAGTGATCACTAAACCAGCCGCATCCTCATCTTACTTGCTCTGTTTTAGAACAGGAAATGATTGCATCAGCTTCAGTTTTTGCGGCATGTCCTCGCTTTCTGTCTCTCTTCCTTTTTTCCTTCTAATTTACATTTAGTTTGAACTGAAAATGAAGCATCATAGATTATCTATAGAATACATCTACTAAACATAAGGCACAGCCCTTACAGAAACAACAGCCTGGCTGAACACCAAATGTTTGCCCTCTACACTAGTGTATCCAAACAAAAGAGATTCATTATAACTCCTTGATTGGTAGGTTTGTATCATTCTGCTTTTGCTCATTTTTCTTCTGATTATTTTCCCCACCCCAGATGCAACACAACCCATCCAGTGTATCCCGGGCATCTTTTAAGGATGACTTCCCTACTGCACTTAGTGACATTTCCTTGCAGCTATGCATCTGAGAGGCAGAGGGACAAGAGGGATTGGACCAAGCACTCCAAACTGCAGAGATTTCTCTCTACATCAGACATTGTAAGTATGTGGTACATTTGCTGACTGCCAATGTCAGTGCCAGCATTGATCCTCTTTGGAAGTTCCATATTAAATTGTTTTTCAAAGGCATAATGGGGAGCTGGGTGCTGTTTCTGAAACAGTAAGATTTCTTCTTCTGTATGGTCTGCCTTGTGGCGTCCATGTAATACCATTGCAAACTTCCCTACTCTCAGCTCTGAACAAGAAGGAGCCAGATGTGTTTAACTCCTCCTTCCTTCTTTTGCTCTCAATTTTCAGACCAAAAATGTATCTTTCTCTCATTTAAACTGCAGCTGCAAGTACACATCAGATCACTGGAACCGAAGAATCCATGATTCTAGTATTCCCATTTCCCTGTGCACTTCTGGCTGTCAAAGTTGCTAAGTGTGAATGATGTTGAGCCATCCAGGTTCACAGGTAGACTTCGCCTCTGGCTTTCTTCACTGAGATTCTGCAAACTCTCTTTGCTTGAAGACCCAGGCTGAGTCTGATCTCTGTTATCTGCTCAAGGTGAAACATTTGGTTTTTCTCTCCTATGTAGCTTTATGTAGAATAGATCTTGAAAAAACACATTCCTCTCTAGGTATTTTTCCCTACGTTATGCATAACTATTAATTGATTGTTCCCTAAAAATTAGCTAACTGTGATGACAAGAACAATGGGTAATGGGGAGCGTGTCCCTGTGCTGCTGAACACTGGCAGTTGTGGCACTTTGTGTCTGTAGGCTGATGGAGGTTATCTCTGTTTTCCTGGTGGAGGAAGGTTCATCTGGCTGGTGACACTTGTGAGAGGTGGCTTGTGGGTCACTTTACAGGTAATACCTGAGCTGATATGTCGGATGCTGCAACATGTTCCCAAAGAGCTTGAGTGTTGTAGGCTATGGAGAAATCTTCATTAGGGGATGCCGCAGCCTGGGGAGAGGAGTAAGACTCGGGAGCTGCTAAAGCTGGAGGACTGGAGGTCTGTCACAAATCTGTCCAGTGCCAGACATGAAGCATGGGTCTTTCTCACTCAACTCCCATAGTACATGAAGCACAAGAGAGCTTGTCTGCATGGGCAGAGGACACAGAGATGCCCAAAAGCTTGCCACAGGAGCCACGCTGCCCTTTGCTCCAGCGTGCTGGCAGGATGTGTGCAGGCAGCCCACGTATGCCTGTGCCAAATGTTACTGCATGGTACCGGCAGCGTGTCGCACCTTCTCCTGTGGCTGGGCTGCGGGCAGGAGCACTGCAGCTGATGTCTGTCCTGGCATCCGTCTGTGGCTGTCCTCCTCTGGTAGCGTAGGGCCGGGGAGGGAAGAGTGAAGGGGAAGTACTGACTCTGCTGTGGGGAATGCAATTTCTCTGTTGCTGGGGAATGCAATTTCCTGGTTCTTTCTGTACTCATCAGGCAGAGATTATTTCTGCCTTCAGCTTTAATGAAGAAACGATGTCAAGAGACAGCAGTGGCAAACCCAATCTAGCATCATCGCCTTGCAGGTACGGGCAAAACCATCTATAGCGCCATGCTAGTATTTAACTAAGCAGGGTCATTTCAGAATGAATGCAGTGTGACTGAGCAGCAAGTTCACCATTTAAAGTGAAAATCAACACTTCCCAGCAGTGAGGTAGATCATTAAACATTTTGTTGCATGAACCAGCATCACTTTTCTAAAAAAAGGTGTCAGGATATTCAGCCAAATGAGCAATTCAATTGGCTTAACTTTCCTGTCCGTTTTCTAATTTGGTTTTAATGAAGATATAATTAAGAGGTAATGTCAGCAGAGCAGAACATTGTCACAGGATAATGGTCTCCTGCTGCTGCATAAATGGTAAGTGCAGTAAATACAGAAAGAAAGCTGGAATGTTTATTTTCAAAGCAGGAGGCATTGATCCTGGGACAATCTTCTGTTTTGATACCTTTATTTCTATTTTGTCAGAAGAACGAGGGGCAGCAGATTCAATCCGTTTTGGCCTGCTCCCACTTCACAGGAGTGGGAGGAAAACTCTCAAGGTAGCTCTGCTGCAGTGGGAACGTGCTGCTGCTAATGGCGGCTCATGGGTTAGACTCGCAATGGCTCACTTTAACCTGATTGTTCGATGGCATTCGTGCTGCCATAGGGAATGCAGCAATTGAGCCCCTCAGTCAGTCGGCGCTACAGAATAACTTAGCCATGATAGTACTGTTTATGAAAGCGAACCTCCTTTTAGAAACCAGCCTTTTTATTTTTTGATTGGCTGGAGCTTATGATGTTCCTCTTTTCTGGTGAATTACGTCTGTCTTCCAGCATTGCAATAGCAGAAATAAGGATTTTATGTTCCAGCACATATTGTTCACCTCCACTGCAATTCAGGCTGCAAAATTATTTCCGTTCTGAACTTCAGTTGCCATTTTTCTTTTAAGTTTTGCAAAACTTCTTTGGGGAGAAATTTTCTTCCCAGGCATTTAAGCCAAGTAATAGCTTTAACCATTTTTTTGCATTATGAAGGCTGACAAGATATAGTATCTCCTAAAGCTAAGACTGTTTTTTCAAGCAGAAAACTGCATGAAATAACTGCAAATGACACTTATGCTAAAATATGGATAAATCTTGGAAGTTAAAACTTCCTGTGAAATTAGTACTGGTTGAAAAGAACCGCCTTTGTTCTGTCTGAAATATTTGGTGTTTTGAATTTGCAAACTAAGACAATTTAGAGTACACAATGTAGAGTAAATCTTAAATCTTCCAGGACACCCAAGGAATAATACTTCTTATATAGTGTTCTTCATCAATAGCTCGCAAAGCATTTTATGCTGATCAGAATGAGAGCTAGCCAGATACGGGTTCATTAAAAAATTCTGGGGCACTTACATCTCCATTCTGAAGTCGAAGCAAATCCAGCCTTTCAAAAATCCTAATAAAAAATGAGAGACTGTTAGCACACCATGTGTTCAGCAGATCCAAGCTGAGGGGGATTTGCCATCAAGCCCAGAGTAGGCCTTGTATTTAAACGTGCCCTAACTACTGCGTTGCTTGGAGTCATTGTGCTCTTGCCTAGGAAAGTGTTCGCACTGATGGGGATGAGATGGGCTCCATGGGTTGGTGGCCGAGCTGTTGGCTGAAGATGGAAGCTGCCCTTCTGAATCCCTCTTTTGGCTCTTGCAGGTTTGACCTGGGTCCGTCATCTTCTACAAGAGGACATACTGGCCCTTCGTGGGTCCCACTAACATTGTAGAGGGCAGATGCTCTTTGCCTGCTTCTCCCTTGTGAATTACAACATTTACCAACTCCCTGTTGCCTTGCATGGAGCACCAAGCAGTTGTTTTCCATTATTCCTCTACAGCTGAGGTAGAGCAGTCTCTCTGATGAAATGGGACATCTCCCTCTGGACCAGAGAAACTTGCCTGCCACACAGAAATTGTTATGACAGATACATTCCTAGGAAAGGCTTGTTTTGTCATATCACCATTTTACAGCCAGAAGAAATTATTTTACCAACCAGCCAAACCTCAAATCAGCATCTTAGCATCATCTTTTCAGACAGGAAAGACAAGACATCATAAACTAACATGAACATTGGCAGAGCTGGGCGTAATACATGAGTACTCAGTGTGTTGTGCTCTGTGTGTTGCCTTACCCTTTGCTGTATGAAGAAATTGCAGTATTGAAAGCAGCGAGTGTTTTCAGAGATAATGCTGTGAATCTGGAAGACTATATGAATATAAGTGTCATGGGGCTGCATTTACATGAGGGTCATCCGCTCAGAATTTGACTTACGGTGTGCTGTGCAATTTTGCATCTCTGCAGGCTGTGCCCCTTGCAGTCCCTGTCATTTTACTGTTGATATGGCCAAAGGAAGCTGGAAAAATCACATACAGGCACTGTGTTTGTGTAAAGTTATACTCACAGAGCCAAAGCTTTGTCCTGAGCTGGCTCTTGCTGAGACACCAGAGAGGGCCACCTCCCCCAAACTGAGCCACTCCTCCACCAGCTCAGTTTAAAAGCTCCTGGGGACAGCAGGAGGCTATTGTCTAGCTGGAAGCTGCCAGGAGGCCACCTATTTTCTTCCAATACCGCATACAACCTACCTACGGCATCAGGAGCTGAAGAAAATACCACAGGACTTTCCTGTACTTCCTGGGGTGAGACCATCATTTTTCTGGATGCTCTTTATACTCCTGGATGAGGAAGCCGCCCTCTTCCCCAAAACATGGCCTCTGACAGAGCCCTGGAGGGCACAAGGGACAAGTATTCCTCCCTTTGAGGAGGACATGTACATCGTTGCCCAGCTGAGTGCTCCTTGCCCAGCTGAGGGGCAGGAGGAGGATGGTGGATCTGGAGGGAGAAGTCTCTGCCTGAGGGACAGTGCGAGAGGCAGGAGGGAGTCAGCCACTGTAATGCAAAGGGCATCCGCGGCTCCTCTCCCATTTTTCTCCGGTCCCTGCGGAGAGGTGACCACGGCGTACTGGGAGCAGGCAGGGGGCAGCTGTGATGCCCCTGGTGCTGTGGACACCCTGAAAGGTCCAGCAGCTCTGAGAGGTAAGGCTGTCCTCAGCCACCCGGGGAAACCCTGAGGCTGCAGCGGGGATGGGAGCAGCCCCGCGGTGCTCACTTTAGCACGAGCAGCCAGGGGCGAGCTCCCCTGCCTGGTCCCTAAACCACTGTGCCTTTGGGATGTGCTCTCTGCTTCACCACACCACCAAAGCACTGTCACCAAAACAGAGGGACAGGGCTGTCTGCTGGAAAGTAAAGCTGGGGAGGGAAGAGCAAGGAGCAACACATTTTCCTTCAAATGAATAGGAAACTCTCAAGACTTCCCCTCACCCTGTGGGAGCATTTCACTTTCCAGTGAACAGCACTATAAATTTCACCTATTGGTGGAAGTAAAGATGTTTTATGGCTGTCCAGACTGAGCTATGATTGACTTAAAGTCTAACAAATCATTGCCTTGTTCTCCTCCCACTGGCCTTTTAATGATGCTACACACAGTGCCCGCTTTTCCTTTAAAGATAACCAGGGTGGGAGGGAACAGCTGTCACCAGCACTTAATGAATGAATTTTGAGCCATCCTATAATTTCCCTCTGCTTAGCTATAAGGACACGAGGAAAACAAGCAGAGCTGAAATCCTCTGCCGAGAAGCAGGCTGAGCTGTCCTCCTGAGCCCCACACCCGTGCCGTCAGGAGATGGACCGCTCCATGGGAAGCTGAAGCATCTCCTTCCTCAGTAAGGTGTGGGGTGCTGGAGGAAGGGACGAGGAGTTAACGGGAGCCTCCCCGTGAAGGGCTTTGTGACAAAAGGTGCTATGCAATGCTACGTGTTGCGGCGGAGGGGACACAGTGGCGTATTTCCAGCAAGAGATGGTGCATTTGTACCAAATAAGTATGCATGCTGTTTTCTCTGTTGGAATACTGTCGTTGTTCTTTATTACATTAAAGGGGAACATCTTTATCTCATGGTGATTTGGGTGGGATGTGACATTGCCTAATGTAAAAGGAGCCTGTAATATCAAGGAGACAACCGTGAAATAACACATTACACACTAAATTGAACAGCAGGCTCATTTACATTCCTTTAATTTGGAAATATGAACATTCAGAAACCCTCTTCTCCACTTGCATTCCCTTATTTTGGAAACATGTAAATTACATTTATGATAATTTAGCATTTAACTGGTACAAGCATTGCAAATTCCAGAAGCAAACGTTTCAAAATAGACAGGAGCTGTGCCAGCTTCCTTTGCAAACGTGTGTGGTAAAAGCCACCTCTGCGGATGACTGCAAACGGAGGGTCTCCAGCTTCCGGACCTGCGCTTGCAAACGCTTGTAAAGCAGATGGGACGGCTGGGGTGAGGCTTGTAGGGCTGGACCTTTTGTCCCAGTCTCGCTGTAGGCTTACCACATGCAGCAGATGGATTTAATTAATAAACTGGGTATATCTCCTCTTCTGTTGTGTGTGGAGTCATTTTTTTGCAGCCTATGAGATCCCAGAATCACAGGGGAGAGCAACAGCAAAGGACCTTTTGGATGAGCTGTGTTCGAACGATGCGGAGAGGCCTCTCCTGTGGTAATCCCAGCGCTTCACTTTCCAGTCCCGCCTTGGAAACCTTCTACTGATAGTGACTTGTGTTCAGTTGCTCATCAGACAGCTTATTCGATTGCCTGTGTAACAGCCCTTATTATTAAGTCATTTCTCTTGTATCTAAATGGGATTGTTCCACTTTTAATCTGAGACCCTTTTACCATCCTTGCTGCAGGGAAGGCCCATCCTGCCGGCACACAAATATTAGTGCTCCTCTCGGCGCTGGCTGCGGCTCCCTCCTGCCCTGAGAACCCCTTTCCATCGCACCCGTCACCTGCACTTCCCCTCACCGCTCCCGCTGCCCGTCCCTAAGTCCTCTGCCGCTTGCCAGTGTCTCTTTTAGAAAGCGAGGCTTAAAAACGCGTGCCGTGCTCCAGCTCCAGCCTTATCCAGATTGCATAATGCTGCACTCGTCACTCCCTTTTTGCGACACAAAAAGATCCCTCTTCACGCTCTACACCCTGGGACAGCAATTGCTCTCCTCGCAATGTGAGCTCTTATGCTCTTCATTACCCACTACAACCCCAAGGTCTTTTTCTATATTAATGTTTTCTAAATATCTGTGTTGATTGTTGTTATTTCTCCCCAGGTGCATTACTGTCACATTCATCAATATTAAATAAATTTTATTTTGTTGACATCTTCCCATGACTCTGAACCTACCAGATAATTCTGCAATGGGGATTTACTGTCCCTTTTCACCTATTCATTTTATATTTTATTGCTTTCAGTACTAGCAAGATTAAACACAGCGTTGCCTCATACAGATCAAATGTCCCAAATATAGAGGGAAATAAAGATATTCGGACAAATAATTGAAAGTGGAAAGTAGGATTTTTTTTAGAAAAGACAAATACAATCTTTTCTCATGAAGTATAAAACTTGTATTTAAATTTCCCCCCCTTGCCCAAACTTGAATAAAAAGAAAGAAGGTAAAGAAACAAAACCTAGTATCTTCTTTTAAAAAAAAAGTTGGAATCCTTTGTCAAACCTAAACTTTTGTGTGAGCGTTTTCAACTGAGCTATACAGGCTTGTGGGGTGAAGGTATTCTGAGTAATACTGACAAAGACTGTGAGAAGGCAAAACCTGCCTGTTTTCCTGCCTGTTTCACAGAAGGGACAGTACAGAAATCATCGCTCAGTTCATCCCCTTTCAGGAAATCTCCGAAACATTTGCCTGAAGTTAGTCAGGAGCCGCGGCTCGACGGGCTTCCACGTGTCTTTGCCGTGCAGCGCGGGGGCTGAAGCAAGCACATGCTGCAGAGCCTCAGCCAACAGCCGTCCCCGGGGCAAAATTGTCACCGTACTGAGCGTACACACCTGCGTGCGCGGCTGCAAGTCACTTGTGCAAGAGCTGGAAGCCGGATCCGGAATTCTAGCTGAAACTCTCAACTCATAGAAATCAAGAGGAATTTTACAGCTGACTTCACTTGTCCCCAGGTTTCAGCGCCTGGCTTCTAACGGCAAGCTCTGCCTGGAAATTTTACTTAACCGTGTCGTCCCCCCAGCCCCCCTCCCCAGCAACAGAAATCCCCAACACCGCTGAATATATTTGAAAACAGAAATATTAGCATAACCATTTCTTGATATTGTCAAAAGCTTTTGACATATTTACGTGTAAAGGACAAGCTGAGGAGGAATCCCATCTATAATAAGGAAGGCACAATTAAATAGAGGTCTAGTTAAAGGAAGAAAGACCTCATTGCTCAGACACTCAAGTCAATGGGCTGAGCTCAGAGGAGCAAACGAAGATCTCATGCCTATTCCTCACCTGTGTTCACTTTACGAATCATCCATCACGCACTGTGCACTGACACCCTGCCAAAACAAGTACCTGCTCGTGCATGAAGGTGCAAAAAGGTCTGGGTATACGTTGTCCCTTCGGGGCTGAGGGTGCTTCTGACATGGCATCAGGCTATGCCTGCTGTTTGGCACTAAAATAATCCTGGCTTTTTTTTTAATGGAGATCCAAAGATAACACCACTTGCATTCCCTGTGGATGGCTGACTCCCACATACCATTACCAGCTCGTAGCAAATATTTTTAAGTTTCGTTAATCTTCTTAGTAAGTCTGCCTTGTACCCGTGTTGCTCATTCCCAGTGGGTTTGAGGAACATTGGTTTAGGTTATCCCTGAGGCAAAGATGGGTTCGGGAGGAGAGCCCAAACAGGACTTCTTGATTACGTGAGATTTGCTCTGAAGGATTCATTTTCAGTAATTGCATCTGCACACCTGATTTAGGGCTCCTCAGCAGACAGTAGTGGAAGCTGATTTCTTTGAAAGTAAATACCCAGCAGCCAGGACTGTAACAGATGTTACGGATGGGACCAGTAATTCACTTAACTGTGTTTCAAACCCCCTCTTTTCTATACTTTTCTCCTCAATATTCTCCTGGGCAATCACTAGCCCTGCTAAATTTGTGGTTCTCATTTAATTCACTGACATGTTCTTATTTTTTAAAGCTTTATTTTCAACTGTTGAAGTACAAGAAATTGCTTTTGGCCTCAAGCCTTGCTTTCCAGAGAGGCAACCAGAGACTCCGCTCCTGGTAACTTGAAGGGAATGCTTTCTGCTTTGGCATGAACAGCTAGCGGGAGTTTCTTAGCCCACCTGTGCTTTTCCACGCTGGTCCATGCTCCCAAGGGATGCAAATGTTTTCCTGCTCTGCCAGTGGAGGGCACGGCACTCAGACCAAGCTCTGGCAATAAAGAACTAACTTCGAGATGAAAAGCCTGGGTTTAGGCACAGTTGACATATCCCTCTGCCCTAGGGCTTCTTAATTTATCTCTCTCTGCAAAACCCCTACCCAGCAAGCCTTTAGTCACAGCGTGGATAAACTTCCTGCAAGAGAGGAGCAGAGCCCAGCTGTCCTGGCCCAGAGACAGGGAGGGTGAGTGGGACCCGTGCCGAAAGCGAGCCCGCTGGGACGGCCCGTGGGGGGGGAGAGGCATCTCTGAGCAGCAGCAGGCCAGACTGCAATGGGGTGTGGGCAGCAGGTGGGACTCCACCAAGGGGTGGTCCCATGCCACAACCCCTGTCACCACAGTCTGGAGGCTGTCACCAAGCTGTTACCTATGTGAGACTTCTCCCCAGGTTTGGAAACTTCTTCCCAATTTGTCTTTGGGTCTTATATCAGGGGCTCCCCCAGGCAGGGGGACCAGGCTGCAGGGGGTCAGGGTGGGGACAGCCCTGGCAGAAGCCATCCAGTGGGCACTGGTGCGTCCTCTTCGGAAACAGACCCATGGTCATACAGCCTGTGGTCACCAGCCTGTGGTCATACAGCTTGTGGTCACACAGCCTGTGGCATCCCTGGAGTTGAAAGGTAAGCGATGCAGATGGCACCTCTTGGCGGGCGGATGTAGATGCACGTGTAGGTGCCGTGCACAACTAGTCATTCTTTTCACGTCATTACATCAGAAATGTTATTGAAATCATTACAAATTATGTCTGCTGTATAATCTTTTTTTTCCTTTACCTAGTCTGTAATTACAGCACCTCAAAAAAAAAAAAAA
>VXBL01003789.1:397550-417102 GCA_013400195.1 Aramus guarauna
GTGGAGAGTGGCTTGGCAAGCTCCTCCGCCAGCTGTCTCAGTAGTCTCGGGTGGATCCCATCTGGCCCCATAGACTTGTGAGTGTCCAGGTGGCATAGCAGGTCATTAACTGCTTCCTCCTGCACCATGGGAGGTTTATTCTGCTTTCTGTCCCTGTCTTCCAGTTCAGGGGGCTGAATGCCCTGGGGACAACTTGTCTAAATATTAAAGACTCAGGCAAAGAAGGTATTAAGTGCCTCAGACTTTTCTCCATCTTTTGTGGCCACGTTCCCCTCTGCATCCAATAAGGGATGGAGATTCTCCTTAGTTCTCTCTTTGTTGTTAATAGATTTGTAAAAACATTTTTTGTTATCCCTTACAACAGTGGCCAGATTGAGTCCTAGCTGGGCTTTTGCCTTTCTAATTTTTTCTCTGCGTGACCTAACAAGATCCTTGTATTCTTCTTGATTTGTCTGCCCCTTCTTCCAAGAGTGGTAGACTTTCCTTTTTTCCTTGAGTCCCAGCCAAAGCTCCCTGTTCAGCCAGGCCAGTCATCTTCTCTGCTGGTTCATCTTACGGCACATGGGGACAACTCGCTCCTGTGTCTTTAAGCACCTATATGTACCTTTGCTTAGCAGGTGACAGCAAAAGAAAAGAAGAAAGTTAGGGAAGAAAATTTCCAGATGAATAATGAATTGAGCCACATTGGAGGATGGTAAATCTTAATTAGAAACCTGACATATCAGCAGCCTCATGACCTCGCCCTCCCTGCACTTGAAGGGATGCTTGGTAGCAGCTGCGTGTCTATGTGGTCCCCTCCTGTTGGTGACCGTAATGACAACGACAGAGCCTCTGGTTGGACCAGGGTGAGACTTGGACACCTGGGTTGGGGATGACACTACTGTTTCTCTCATGCAGATGAAGGGACAGAGAATGTGCTGGCAAAAATGATGGGGAAAGGTGACTTTGTGGCCACCCTGTCTCCCTCCAGAGATTATCAGCAGGTCTGGTGAATTCTATTCATCTTGTCTATTGTGAATAGATCTTGTCACTTCTTCTTTCTGCTTTTATTTTTTTCCTAATGGGAGTTTCAACATTCCTGTTTGAGATGTCTTAGTGAAGTGCCTGAAGTTACAAGGAAGAGAGCAAGAACATCAGTCTGCATCTGCTCTCTCCTGCCGAGACTTGTCATCAGTCATCTTGTCTGGACTAGCAGGTGAGGGACAACATCACCCAAAGGGCAGCCCCAGAACTAGGAGGCAAGTGAGGTTCTCCCACACTGCGCTGAGAAGGTCATGTCCTTGGGCCTCAGTTTCTCCAACTCTAAAATGAAAAAAACACTTATTGCTCAAATTTATTTCATGTTTTAGAGGAAAAGTACTCCATAAGTGCTACGGATTATTATTCTAATGTGACTGTAAAATCATGATGTCTTTATTGCAAAATGATCTTTAAAACATGAAGCATTAGGATGGTGACTGAAATCATTAGTATCAAATTGTTCTGCTTTTGCCCTGTCACATTGATACTTCAAAGCAAAATTGTCTCGTGGGCGTTTGTAAGATTTTATGAGGATAACTTGTCTTTTCAAACCTTGTTCAGGGGAGAGGGCATAAAAGTCCCCAGATGTTTTCTAAATGAAAAAGGACTAAGGTTTCAGCCTGTTTAATTCTGAGGCTGTCCTTTAATATTTAAATTCCAAATCCAGTAACAATCAACGTGATGAACGATCAACATGATCAAAATGAGCCCTCAATTGTTCAGAAGTGGTGCAGGCAGATGTCCCCACACCTTGGTCCTGTCCAAGGCTGTTGAGCTCACCGAGGCATCAAGGGGGGAGACGGCCGTGGTGCCCCATCCCTCCGTCTGCCCGCAGAAGGGGAGCAGAGGTGTCTCTGCTCCCTGGTGTGAGTACCCTCTGGCAGGGACCACGTTTCCCTGCTGCATTTGGTTACTTGACGCTTAGCATCCATGATGCGGCTCTCTCTGACATGACCTCAGCAGAAATATAGTATAAACAAGGTGGCATTGTGCATTGTACAGCTGCTGAGCTTGCAAAGTGTCTGGTTCTCCAGAACGGTCCTATCTTACCTGTCTTACAGGTTGTATTCCTACCAGGTTAACAAGGGTCTGAGTCTTTGTCCTCCCCCTCCACCCTCTTTTGAGACTGCATCTCAAAATTATGTTTCCTCTTCTGGTAGAAAGTCCAGGTGGCATTTGAGTGAACTTGATGAGTGCACTCTGCTATGGGGACACGCACCATAAACAGCTTTCCTCCATCAACAGTTCTACCGGCACAGCTTTCTCACTCTCCTTGAACTTGCCATTCCTGGATCTTCCCTTCCCTCATGAACATGTCTTGCAGATCATGAATGTTCTTGTGGTTGCCCTGTTTTGACCCAATGCACACACACAAGAAGGGAAGCTTTCTGCTACTACTCACTGCATGTGGCATGGTACTACCATGGTCCTTTTTTTTTTTTTCCAGCGCAGTTTTTTAATAACAACAAAAAGCTACTGGCAAGTGTGTTTGTTTCCTTACTTATTCCCCTCTTTCTTCCCTGCCAGTTGCCCCAAATGACTTTGGGATTTGCTAGGTATTCAAATTCTACAAATATAGCAAAGAATTAAATGTGTCTGGAGCTGTTCTGTGGCACAGAACGGTTCTTTCCTGTGTTATTCAACTCATTTTCCCCCACACTGTGTGCTGGGAATGGTCCTGGGCCTGTACTGATTCCCACAACATGTTCCTGGGAGAGTGCTGGTCAGTGCAGGCCAAAATGGGGTGAGGGATCATCATCACCATTTCACTGTGTGGATGACAGTGTGCCCACGGCCATGGCTTATTTTTCTAGGATGGATGTAACCAAGTGGAAATGCTTGCAAATTGAACAGAGATGAACAACCAGACAGAAGACAGCCAAGGTTCTACACCATGCCTTCTTCTGATACTGGGGAGCCCAGCCACAGGACACAATCCCATGACAAACCAGATTCCATCAGCTCAGGGATGAGTTGATAGCGAGCAGTTGGACAGGACAGATGTTTGTGTGGATGGTCTGGCTGAGGGTCATTTGTCTGTACAGCGCTTCTCATGGCTACTTCAGAAAATTTGGGGAAAGTGCTATTCCCAGGACCTTACATCAAATATACAACTAAGTCATTGGTTACATCCTGGATGAAGGAGTTTCCTTGTCGTCACCTCTGTTGCATTGTCTAGGACCCAGTTATGGTGCCTTTCAGTAGCAATAATGCAGCTGATCCCAGTTTAAATGGAAATAGCCTCTAATGGACTGTAACCCTACCACTGCCCATAGCAAAAAGCGCCTGTGGTCCCCAAAGGAGTGCCATCTAAAGGGGCTGCGCTAGGCTGGCAGAAGGATCTGAGTAGGACTGTTTCAAGTTCTCCAAACTATTGGGGACATCCCATAGGCAAAGCTGAAGAACACAGTGAGCCACCACATATGGTGGGGAAGAGACAAGTACTCCTGACTTTACCCTTTCCCCAGGTTTCAAAAAATTCAACTCTGGCTCTACAATCAGATTTCAAAGTCCACATGGACGATTTCAGCTTTTGTTTTCTGTAGAGTTTCAGGGAAATCCCTTTTTGCTGTACTGTGGTACATAGGTCTGCAGTACACAGCAACACTTGTGAATTTATGTACATAATGTCACAAGTAAAGTCCAATGAAGGGAAGACCAATACTATGGTTCTGATGGAGCTCTGGAATATGACTGCTATCTAGTTTTATGGCAAATCGGTTCATTAGCATTTAAATTGATTCTTAAATATTTTCCTAGAAATTCACAGCAATATAAACCTTAAATCCAGGACTGGTAATGTTGTGATTTTTATGTCTAATTTTAGATTTCATTTTTAGTCCGATAGATTGCAATTATATGTCCATGCAATTTCAGAGAGCTGCTTTAAAAAGCACATATTTGTGTTTTGCCTTTAATGAGTAAAAGAGAAAAAAAAAAGGAAATAGGCATTACCCCATGTCCCTACGCAAAACTGATGGCAAATCCTGAAATTCCTGGACATAAACACCTCATGCATTCTATTTACACAGCTTACAAATTAAAAGCCTAGACAGAAGATACATCTTTTAAGCTGGATACAGGATATAAAATATAAATCAAAAGGACTTGAACAATCCTGTGAGTTGAATGGCATAGACGTCAGTCCGTGAATACCTATATTGTTCCAAACTTGGCGTAAAACGCAAGTGAAAATGGTTGAATGGCTTCTGTCCAGCCTCTGTCCACACCTGATGGGATTCAGCCATCGCCATGCTCTCTGATTGACGGCACCTGCCTGACCAGTGCCTCTGGCCCGCGGGGAGCCGCACTGGTGGCTCGCAGGGGGCAAGTCACTCCGAATATGTTGGCATTGATAGTGTGTGGGCAAAAGCATCGGCCTTGCCTGTCACAGCTGTGTACTTCAGGCCATTAGTTTCCCTGCTAAATTTCACCACCCACCCCAGAAGCATAAAAAAACCCGTTTCATGTGGGTACAAAAAGGCAAAACTCACCATAAGCCAAACTCGTGTGGCTTTTCCGCAACCTTTGTGATTGAGAGCATGTTTTTTGCTCCATTTATTTGATTCCTTTAGTTAATGTCACACCATGTCAATCCTTGTGAGTTTTGCGGTTTCGTAAGGTGGGTTTTTTCCAGCTGTGGTTTCCATGGCTGAGTACTGCGGTGCCACTTACCTCAGTCACGACTGAAACAGGAAATTCTTCAGAGACTGACAAGTTAACAAACGGACACTTCAGCAATATTGCATTGCTCATCTGCTTGAATTTGTATTTTAATTAGCTTGAGGAAGATATAAAGGCTGCTTTTTCAAGTGTGAGTTACTACAAGACCCGGGGGAGAGAGAAAAGAAAAGAGAAGAAAAGAAAAGAAAAGAAGAAAAGAAAAGAAAAGAAGAAAAGAAAAGAAAAGAAGAAAAGAAAAGAAAAGAAGAAAAGAAAAGAAAAGAAGAAAAGAAAAGAAAAGAAGAAAAGAAAAGAAAAGAAGAAAAGAAAAGAAAAGAAGAAAAGAAAAGAAAAGAGAGAAAGAGAGAAAGAAAGAAAGAAAACTAAGGGAAGTGCTTGTGCTATAATAACCACAGGAGGCTGACTTCGCCCAGTCCTGCCCTGTTGACAAGTGCTGCTAACGCATATGCAACACCCCTTTGCAGGCTTCCTTGGGAGCTCTGATGTGGGAACTGTTTTAGATGATGAAGTACCACAACACTGACAATTGCACATCTTCGGTATCGCATTAAAAATGAAAAAAAGCTGCTTGAAAACATTTTTGTTGAGTATTAGTCAGTGAAGACATCTGACTTCGGTGTGAGAAAGGCTAGGTCAAGCTCTACATGTTTCTCATCCATTTAATAAGCATTGCTGTAGGGAATCTAAGGGTAGAAATTACTGTCACAGAATTTTATTTTATTGAACTAAATCTTCAATACAAAGGGTGTGACCACAATTTCTCTTTAACAATAAAAGTTTGATTATGAACTGAATGTCACCAGTTCAGCACAGTGCTTTTCACTAAGTGGTAAATTCACTTCCTTGCCAGGAATGTGTTTCTGTTCATTAAAACATTAGGCTACTTACATCGGTTTTTCTACTGGTATCAAAGGGACACTGCAGAGCCAAGAGATTCACATTTCCTCTCCCACGCTTCTTTTACAAGATGCACTGTATTTGTAAAAATCACAGTTAAAAACCTCAGAAAGTTATGTGAAGAGATGAAGTTAAACCAAAAGTTTACAAGCAAATCTTCCTGATGTGATTTGAATTCAAGGTTACACCCAGTGTTTCAGATTGTTGAAAGCAATCCATGACTCCGAACCTTTGAAAAAGAGTTGATCCCAATGGGACTGTGAACTTTGCATCTTTGACCACCTACATGGTTTATTATAAAAGATAATGCATTTCTTTCCATGAACCTAGCCTAAACCTCAGTACAGTCAACAGGAACCTCACCACTGACTTCAGTGGACTTTGAACCAAAACCTATCACATTACCAAAAAAACCACCAACCACCAAACCCCAAACAAAAAACAAAACAAAACAAAACAAAAGACGAATGATGAGCTCTGGCTTCAGAGAGCACAAAGTGTCTTCAATTTTACACTCGCAAATTCACCTTACCTCCCAAACCTGTCTGTTTTGTGCATCTTGTGGAACGTCGTATTTCTTAAACTCTTTTACAGGTCTGCCATAGGAATAAAGTAAAAACAAAACCTGCAAATGCAGAGCTATGTACATCTCCAGCACTGTAATTCTGGGTGCTACGGTCAGGGCTTCATCGCTCAGGGATCAAAAGGAGAGCTCTCCCCTGGTTTTAACGAGGGTTGGACTATGCCCTTCACTTTGAATATACCTTTGTCAGATGGTTCCCAAAATTGGGCAACTGAGCTCTTTTGGTGCTACTGTTTCCCTCGTCCAGAGATGTCTGACATTGTTGAAAGATGCTTCCCTTGCTCGTAGCCCTGGAAGAACGCTGGAAAGGAACTTAATGTGTCAGAAGGAAAACTTGCAGAAGTGCCTTGTACATCCCAACCTAAGATGAAGGAGATCCATTGCTGAATATAGAATCATAGCATCATAGAATTGTAGAATCACAGAATGGTTTGGGTTGGAAGGGACCTCAAAGATCATCTAGTTCCAATCCCCCTGCCATGGGCAGAGACACCCTCGACTAGACCAGGTTGCCCAAAGCCCCATCCAACCTGGCCTTGAACACTGCCAGGGAGGGGGCAGCCACAACCTCTCTGGACAACCTGTTCCAGTGCCTCACCACCCTCACAGGGAAGAATTTCTTTCTAACATCTAATCTAAATGAACCCTCCTTCAGTTTAAACCCATTACCCCTTGTCCTGTCACTCCATGCCCTTGTAAACAGTCCCTCTCCAGATTTCCTGTAGCCCCTTCAGGTACTGGAAGGCTGGTGGAAGGTCTCCCTGGAGCCTTCTCTTCTCCAGGCTGAACAACCCCAACTCTCTTGGCCTGTCTTCATAGGAGAGGTGCCATAAGGATTTGACCATAAAAGGACTGTTACTATCTACCTAAATGATCTTGCTAATATCTCTTTCTCTCGGCAACTACATCCTTTTATATTTTATACAGCTGGTGTTCCAAATGCATAAACCTTTTCTCCTCATAGCCCATTAGGTATGCTTTTGAGGTACAACCTTGGTAATGACTTCCTTCCAATGTAATTGTATTTTAATCACACATTTAAGGTCAAATTCTTTCCTGGTCTATCCCAGTTAAAACTCTTTGAAACCTTATTAATTTTAATTAGGTAGAAGTTGGTGCAAAATTTCTAGCTGCTGAATTTTGCATTAAAAATTTTAAATTCATTTAAACATGGATTTAATTTCCATAAGCACTTCAGTTAGTAGCATGCTTCCTCATTTAGTCTTTCAAGGAAATAACATGAAATATATGGAACATAAAGTCCTTTCTGACAGATGATATTAGGACTTAGCCCACCTTTAAATGCTTCCCATTTGCCACAGCTACCTGAGGGATGTTTGCTACAGGCTCTAACAGAACTTCTCTCTTATTAACACCAGTAGCAGTGGTATTCCATAAGGGATAGTAGAAATTGCTTTTAAGTTCTTTTACTCAAGTATGCTCTGTATGCTCAGTTCCAGAGGAGGGAGGGCCAGGCACAGGGTCTGTACTGGAAGCCTTCGGAGATGGCATCAGGAAGCATACAGCAAGAGGGTGACCTGCAGCTGGAGATAAACTGTCCCTTTGTAAGAGGTGGGACAGAGCTCGTATCATCAGCCAGTGTGGTACGTGCATCACTGCAGCAGCAGCCTTGCTAACGAACCGCCCCATCATCCAGGCAAAGAAAGACAGCCTGGGAACAGAGCAGGCAAGCCACCAGCAGGGACTCGGGTCACCGGGAGCTCAAAAAGCCAAAGTCTCCATGTGAGCATGGGTTCAGTGGAGGGAAGAACTGAATCGATACATGGAGTTGGCTGTGAAAGACAGTGAGAAAACATGGAAGTAAAACTTCTTACTGTCTCACTCAGCAAGGAGTGACCTGAGAGAGACCATTTTCAAAATTATACTTGGAACAATTGAACCTTTGAGAAAGTTATTTGAAGACTTGACCTGAACAGAATAAGACTGTACGGGGATGCAGTAATTGTGCTCAAAACTGAGCATAAAAATAAGGGGCGACAGAGCCTTATGTTTCAGATGTAAGATCTGTGACACTACGCGTATCTTTGGAAACATTATGGAGCCCCTAATTAAAAACAGTGTTGCTTGCGGGATTCCAGCCTGCAACTGAAATTATTGAGAGAAACAGATCCAGCCCTGGAGAAATTAGCCAGCATCACAAAGAAGTCACTGCTGAGTGCTCAGACAACTATAACACATGTCACTGGGACTCCAAAGCTCTCAGGTGAGGAGAGGGTACTGCCCAGCAATGTCTCTGGCAATACACCGAGCAGGGCATGCTGTGCAGAGTACCACACAGATGTCTGTCTGCAAAACCGTCATAGCCCAGAAGGGAGGCTCCAGCAGTTGCTGTAACCTACTGCCCACGACGAGCACTGCAGGAGGGACCTGTCCTAACTCCCAGCGTTTTTCTTAAATAGCCACCCAGTATTTCCAGCAAAGATCTGACATCGTTTATCTAACATACGTTGCGCGCATGGGAGACAGGCTTGCCTGAGCAGAGCTGTGGAGCATATCCCCCAGCCAAGCATGAGTGCCCACTGTGAGCACTGTCAGACAGGGAAAACGGGGAGCTGGCAGGGAGGCAGCCCAGCCTGACTCCTGGGAAAGAAACTGGACAGGTCTGTTCGCTTTTAGTAACAGAAACGTGTACGGCCACTGCAGCTGGTTACCCCAACTCCACAGAGACTGGAAGCCTGGGACCAGCTTTCTAGTTTTGGGGAGCCGTAGGTGCAAAGTGAGTGAGGTCGCAGTTTTGATCTGGGGCAAAAAGAGTGGTGAAATGTGATTTGAGCCTGAATAATGGCAGGAAAAGTTCGTCTAACAGAAATTCCTGGGAGACGAGTTAAAATAGCAGGAGACAGAGCTGGATCTAAGGCAGAAGACAGATTACAGTCATGTTGGACATGATACACTGTAAAATAGCGTGTGACAAAAGGTCAGAAGCTTGATGTGAATTTTAGACGTACATCTGTAATTGCTAGCTGCGCACAAAGTCCCATGACACAAAGAAGAAAGCAGGATCGTGTGCGTGTCTGTCTGACCCTTCTAAAGCCTCTCCAGTTTCAGTCCAAAACACAGAGAGGACGTGACGCTCCCAAGCCCCAAAGGGTCGGGGCAGCCTCTGACCAGCCTCTGCACCAACCTCACAGGAATCCTCAATACCAAAATCACCAGGATTGTCATTTCTAAAGTGGTATAGACAGATACAGGACACAGGAAGCCTGAAAAACATTCAGAGATTGAAAAGTCGAAGAACAACCCTGAAGATGTTTGTTATAAGCAGTATCGTTCACTGTTATAACCCGTGGCATTGGCCAGATGTCATGTGAAAGAGCTTGACCTGCTAATGCCACCCTCAAGCCCAAGAGGAGAAGGTTCCAAAGATACTCAGCTGGGAAGGTCTGGAACAGACAGGGGACTCTGCGATTCGAGACTTCGTATCTGAGGTTGCCCTGTGCTTGTCGCACCAGATTACCGCAGCCTCAAAAAATCGATACTCTGCGCCACGAGAGGGTAGCCAGCTGCAGTCAAACCAGGCGAGAACAGCATCTATGCTATGGATGTACCAGTAGGGTAAAGCCAAAACTGGAAAGTTTATGTGACACAGCGGAGTTGCTGATGAGTTGGGGGAGAACTGGAGGTCGAAACAGCACAGGATGTCCCAGGGGGTCTCCTGAAACATGGACTGTGAACAATCAAATAGGTATATTTTGTTAATGCTTGTGTCATGTTAATGTTTGTTGTTTGGTTGACAAAGATGTGAGGAAAGTTAGACATAGCATGCTCTGCCACAAGGCAGAAGTCCCTGTTACACACCAACACTGCTTAAATCTGGCCTCTGCCGAGTGCCTGGGCTCTGCTTGGTGGCTGAGCAGCACAGCTACAGAGTTGTCCACAGCTGCAGTACCTCTGAAAATAGCTTTTTTTCAATAAGGAGCTTGTTTCATTTTTACAAGCAATGAAGTGCTTTTTGGCTATTGCTCAGCATGTGGTCCCTGACATACCAGGCATTCCCAGCAGCCAGGAGAAGAGTCAGGCACTGAGGAACTGGTCTGTGTGCTGAGCTGAACTTACCTTCTTGTTTTGCCAAGTTTTGGCAGGCAGGTAAATATTTTAAAGGTGATACTTGCCTCTAAATGCAACATGTAATTTGTTTTGCTGCATTCTGTCCATATAGCATGCCATGCGTACAGGGACAAAGGATCACCAGTTAATGTGACTCTGCGAATTAACAAGGAAATACGTGGTTTTCTATCAGCAACAAAGTGGCTTGAGTTAAAGTATTTCAAGGTATTGTGCAATTCTGCAGAAGTTCGAAGCTCACTGTTCCTCACCTGCTTAAATAAAGAGAAGTTGAGCTTAATGGTACACTTCTGCATAATTAAAAAAGCACAAACACAGGGAGAGAGATAAAAAAGAGAGAAAGCTAACTGGAAGCAGTTTCCCAATGTATGCAAATCACTTGAGCTTGGCCAATACAACCTGCAGTTTCAAGCCGTTTAGGCACTTTGGGAAATTTGTTCTGGTTAAGAAGCACGGTTACCGGGCAGCTGCAACACCGGTCAACAGTCTGTGCTGCCGCCAGCCCTGGGAAAAGAGGGGTCTCTCCCTGAGCTGCAGCCAGCGTCCTGGGCGGCTTCCAGTCCTTGCCTCTTTCCAACAGTAAATAAAAGTGTAATGAAATGAGAACAGCTAATGCCAACGCCCAAAAGCTGATGTTGAAAGGAGGAGCGTGAGAGCAGACAGGCACAAGCAGCTTCTCCCCTCTCCTCCAAGCACTTTGCAGCCATTTGCGGCCCAGACACATCCCGAGCCAGACTCGTTTTCTGTGTATTTATTTAGTAGCTCTCAGTGGCTTTCCTCTTCCATGAACTCATCCAGCCTTCTCTCAAGGCCGCACTAGCCATCTATGTTTTCTAAGCAGCCAGCCACACCAAGGAAGAAGGGAATCAATATTCACTTTGGTCTTGGCCTCTCCAGTCCTTGGCTGTTCCCTTGTGCGTCCCTGTGTTAACAACCACGCGAGAGGGATGGGGATGGGGATGAGCTCAGCAGCTGCCGGGAAGGCCCCGTGCCGTAGAAATTTCCAAATAATATTTGTTCTCTGTCTCTTAAGGACACAGAGTGCAGCTGACACTCCTGTCCCGTTATTACACCTTTTTCTGTGCATACAATGCATCTAGCAAATAGACACTAAAGTAAATGTAATGAAAAAAGATTAGAATAAAACCTCACAAATTAAACCAAAAAGCTAATCAACATGAAATGTGCATTGCAGAAGTTTTGTTTCATGTACATATATACATGCTAGTTTTAGTAGTATGCAGAATTTGCATATATGACTTAATCCTTCTAAGATTTTATCCTAGTTTCTCCCTCTGCAAAATAAAATTGTCAGTGGAGGAAGAATGGTATGAAAGAACTAAGAATCGTGATGTTGAGATGGTCAATATTATTGAAGTTTTTCCTTTCATATTTTAATGTGACAGAATTAGCTAAACACATTTCCTAAAAGAATGAACCCAGATTGGATTCAATTGAGTTACTGAGTGAAAGAATGAATTATTTTCTTAATTTCCCCCAGGAAAGAAAGGTCCTCGTACATGCCATCAAACTCAAATGGTGTGAAGAAGTCTTGAGTTACTCAGCAATGAAATGCTGTGGAGTAAATGGGAGGCAATCGTTAAAAACCCTCATCTGAGCAGCGAAGGAGAAAATTCATTCAGGATACACGGAGGTAAAATCATTCCGGGAACACCCTTCCCACAGGTGTGGGGCTTCTTTGCAGATCCTGTTCCCCAGGAGAAGGCTGCACATCCTTTGCCAGCATGGCTGTAGATTTGTCTTTATTTTTGCAGAAATATGGAACTTTGTAGATTCATTGATTTTTAGTCTAGAATTAAACATTATAATCCTGTTGTACACCAGTCCTTCTAGGCTAGCCACAGACTTTTAAGTTCTTTCCTCAAGCTCATATTTTCTAGCTGAATCGAAGCATGTCTTCTGTAAGAAAAACAAGAAAAATTCAGCCTTGATTTAAAGACATCAGGTGTTAGAAAACTGTCAGACAGAATCTGATTCCTGGTCTGAGCTGTCTTGTGGTTTTCATTGCGTGGTCCATCGGTCCCTGGGCATCTGTGGACTACCTCTAATGAGGTCATATAATGTGATTGAGGAAATGAAGTTCTTGGTCTCTACATAGCAATTGACCTGTGTAAAATGTCCTTGACAGCCTGTATTTCCACTGAAAGAAGTTGAATGATCTATAAATTTTAAAAATTACTTACCTAGTATCTGAAAATGCCAGCACTAGACCCCTCAGAGAAAGATACAAGCATTCCCATATTCTGTAATTATAAAGTAATGTGTCAGAAGGGGGTATTATTCCTATCCCAACCTTTTACAAAGCTTGTTTATGCCCTGAAGCACAAGTTTATTTCACTTATTTTTTGAGACGACTTTTATTCCATCCTGTAACTGAGGTCGGCTTGTTGGGTAACAACATTAGATTAGTGGCCAGTTTTCTAAATCACAGCACAGTATCTGATGCCCCTTTCTTCAGCACTATCCTTCAATAAACTACTCATCCCTGCCCATAGTCGTGTATAATCTGAAAACACTACATAAATAAATCGTATCATAGATATTTGAGTGTGGTAATGTCATGACAGAAAAAAAAAAAATCAGAATGGGAAAAAAGCAAAGTTACTGTATATCAAAAGATGACAAAAAATGCCCAACTCTCACACCAATATCCCAGCCTTACCTGAAGATGCAAAAATGTGATGTGTTGTGGTGGAAGTTGCATCTTCAGGGATGGGGGAGAAGAGGCTGAATTGTGAGACAGTTTCACATCCACCTTGATGGGACTGGGGTCAGACACCCGTGTGGAGACCTCAGCGGCTTCCCTGTTCATAGTCTGACGTTGGTTTCGAGCCTTGTACCACCATGCTTTCGCTGTCGGGCAGTGGAGGACTCATCCTCCTCATGTCCTTAGTCTTGATGACGTTAATGGGCATGGTAACGAGGGAGGCACACAGGCGTGGACCTAACCTTTGTGGGGAAAAAAATTAGAAGTGAAATAGATCTTGAAGTAGGAAGCATTTTTGCTGTGTTGAAAAGTCACAACAGTTCCAAAATGAGAAGGCATATTTTAGTGACTAGTTGCAGTCAATCTTAAGAATGCTTTAGGCCTGGTAATAAGTCAAACACAATATCCTCTCCTCCATGGAGGAGTGAGATGTGGGGTTTCCGAGTGGAAGAACAAAAGCATTACAAATGAGGTATTTGTAATAATTCCTCCACAGCAGCTATCCACACTACATAATATTTCCCCCTAAAACAGAAATCCGCCTTGAATAAATGGAAGAAAACTACATTAGGAAAGAGAAGTCATATCTATAAACTACATGTAAATCAGAAGTTCGTTAAGGGAGCATGCAAAGAAGCTTTTGGAAGGTAATTTTGCTACAAACTAGTTTTCACAAGAATGAAGTAAAGCTTTCAAAAGCATGATTGCTCTAAGTAATTCAAATTATCTACTCTACCTGATACTAAGTCTTCCCATAGAGATTACAAAGCACTTAAATTTTTACCCACTTTTATTACAGAAATCCCTGAGGAAGGTTTCAATCCATTTACAAGCACTGCTGTGAGATGGAAAGAAAAGATGCCAGAAGTTTTCAAAACGGCCTCCGGCACAGCTAGAGTTAAATGCTTTTTAGAGTATTGCCTCTATATCATAAAGCTCTTTGTTGAGAAATTTACCACTGAGTCATGCAAAAAACCCACTTTGGACTGAAACTTGGTCTACAAGAGTTCAGCCAAGAAACAGTATTTCCTGGCGCTTTGTCCCCTTCTTTTTTCTAGCACTGTAATCAAAAAAGATGCTAAGTGCTCTATGGTTTCCAAGTGCGAATGTGCTCCTATTACTCAGAAAATTACTTTAATTTTAAAATGAAATGGTGTGGGCTTATAGCCTAGACTGTTGATTATGTTTTAAGCATCAGGTGAGTTCTGGAGCGCTGGCGGCCACGGGTGGCACAGGCTGCCCTGCCGTTGCTCAGAGGCATGCAGACTCCCCTAGGATATCTCCTGTTTTGTAGTAGTCCAAAATCTAGCTTTTATTTAGACAAAACTCCCACTGGCACCCATAGGGGTATGTTATAGCAAGGGTCATTAGGAAATGTATCGCTCACTGGGGCGGCAGTTTCCGTCCCTGCCCGAGAGCGAGCGAGACCCACACTTTGCAGTGTGGAACCACGTATTTTGTGAGGGGGCAAAAGCACTCAGACATTTTATCCCTCTCACAGCCCAGCAGCATTTAGTAGCATGGCTGTGTTTTCGTCTGGCTTGCCAACAACCTGCACCAGACTCATCCGGTTACAGGATTTTCCCCCAAGATCACCCCTTGGGGTAGCTGAAAGGGTTATGGATCGGGGCAGGTGAAAGCTGGCCCAGCTTCAATCAAAACCACTTCTAGCTAGGGTTTTGTACTTACATACAAGGGGTTTTGCTGAGCTCTGCTTTGTGTGCTGAAGTTTGTACAGCTCCAAACACAACAATGTAAAAGAACATCAAAAAACCAGATGCAGAGGAGGAAGCCTGTGTGGAATAAAAAGGCAAAGGAATGAATCTTCCTAGAAGCTCCCTTGCAAGCGCCGTTGCATGCTGTGCTTTGAAACCCACAGGTGAAAATCCCAGCCCTGCTGAGGACAAGGGGAGAGCTTTGCCCTTGGCTTTGTTGTATCTACACTTCCAGGCAAGGTCGCCACTTTGTGGTCCTCCAGGTCCTGCAGTTGGTACACCCCTGCAAAGCTGCTCAGGTCACAGTGGCTGTGTGAGGGACCCACGTGCCATCCTGAGCAGCGCGGGAGGAATGAGGCAGCAGAGAAGTTGATGGAAAACACACCATTGTGGTAAAGTGGACAATTGTCTGTATTACTATGTCCAGCTGCATCTTGCTGTCTGCATGAATATATGGCTAAACCAAGACCAGCTACGCAACTGGTTGATAGCAGACCAGCAGAAAAGGTGACATAAATAGGATCTGCTGGTGGCCTCTCTTCAAAGCAGTTGGCAGTCTTCTGGGAGAGAAAATTGCTCACCAGCTTCTCAGGGGCTGGTGCTTGAAGGAGTCTCCCAGCCAAAAGCTTGGCCTGAAGAAAGACCTGGAGCTTCTGAGAAAAGCCATGTTGTATTAACAATTGAGGGAATCACAGAGATAAAGGGACAAATACTCTCCAATATGGCATCCATGGCCTCTTGCAGAAATAGGATTGCATTCAGGGAGCAAGCAAAACATTTTTAGCTTTCTTCTAGCGTTGCCTCTTGCATTTACTCCAGCATGCTATATTTGGTATGGTTGTTTCTGTAGGAGAGCTACTCTCTAACAACTGTCGTCGCATAGCAGAAGCAAAACTCCTGGAAGGTTAAGGCAGCTTTTATTTAGACCCACGCTTTGTTACGATACCAATTTTAGCCTCAGCCATCCTGCATACTGAAATCCCAGTGTCTGTGGCTGCTCACAAGCTACGGTCTGAGTTTCTTTGCCATTTCTTGGCATCACCGCCTGCGCAAGATTGCTCCTGTTAATCCAAACCTTCGACTGTAGCTCAGACGCGTGGAGACGGAGACAGGGTAGTCGCAAAGACGGCATGCAGTGCATGCTGGTGGGGACAAGGAACACCATGCAGTTGTCAGCACAGGGAGAGAGAGGGAGGCTGGGTTTGGAGCAGCGATATTTGGGATGGAAGGCAGGAAGATCAATGTAACGTCTTTGATGTTCCATATCTTGCCGGTAAAGGTTTAAATGCTATTTCTGGCTGCCACATTGATTTTTGCTACCATGAGTCCTCTTTCTGAAGTGAAGACATTCTCTCAGAGAAAGTTCCTAAACTTTTTTAGCTTGGGATGATATTATGTTTTAAATTAAAACACAAATACACACATGTACATATACTCTCATTTTATCATAAATACTATATATACTATATATACATACTATCTCATACTAGGTGTAGGAGATCTGGGTATGGTACTGTGTAATTTTAGTTTGCCATCACAGCAGCATTTAAATTATGGATTTGCTTCAAAACAAAACAAAACAAAACAAAACAAAACAAAACAAAACAAAACTAAACTAAACTAAACTAAACTAAACTAAACTAAACTAAACTAAACTTATCAAACTTGTAAATACAACAACCTGAGTTGTTCTGTTTGTTCATCTTCTGTTCAGCTGGAGTTTGGGAGACATTAAGTCTTGCAGACCTTTGAATCTTCCCCCTCAGAAACTCTGACAACACAGAACATTGTAGGTTCTCCATTATTATTCCAAAATATCAACTTGCACACTCCAAAACTGTTTAAGAAATACTGATTTGATTGTATTCCCCCACATTTTGCAACTGCCATCTTTTACCGTGAATGTTAATAGGCTGAGTGGGACAATGATGGTGTTTAGCTGCTGTAAAGAACAATCTCTTTCCTCATAAATTCCAGAAACGGCTTCTTTCTGCTGCTGTAGCTATTTCATATAACAAATAATCTTTGCAACAGGTGAATTTGGCTCATCATGCAGATTTTGCTCTTTATAAGTGGAAAATAATAGCAGACAGTTTTCCCTGTGTGTCAGTGTTTTTATTCCAGTCAAGGTTGACACAAATATTTATTGAGGAGAAAAGCACAAATCAGCGTGCATAAGAAACCCTGCCGCTGCTGCTGAGTGCAAGTTTTGGGTTGCCATTCTGCTGTAGCGCAGCCCCTTCCCTGTGCAAAGCAGTCCTCACGTGAGTCTAAGACGGCACAGCCTAGGTGGGGGCTCTCCCGTGGCAAAGACCTTCTTACGGGCACGTACCACCCTCCTCTGCCTCTGCTGCAGGGACGGAGGGAGATGATGGCTTGTCCAGAGCAAAGCAACACACCACATGGGTACGCCTTTCGGCAGAGGTCGGTTCAGGTCTGCAAATCCGTTTCAGTGCTGTACGTGGGAGCAAGCCAGCCTCTGATCTAAATCAGAGCAGCAGGATGGAACTGCTGTATTCAAAGCTGACCATTAAACCTCTCCATCGTGTGAATAAATGAGTGTGTGTCCATACACCCATGTGCACACATTCACACACATACGTGCACATATTCCTTAGGCTTTGCGGAAGATCAGCCAGCACTTGGTTTTTGTCTGGTGAGGCTTGGTAGGAGACCAATGAAAGTTCTTATGATTGAGGTGAAAACCATGCTTGATGCCACAGCTGGAAGAGCTGTTTGGAGAAGCCCGAGTGCTCCCAGAATAGTACAGTTTAACATAGCTACAAGCAACACATCAAGCTCCAAACCACTTATTTTTTTAAGCTTGGATCTAAGGGGGTGGAGGGAGGGGGGGACAGATACAAGCAGTGGAGGGCTGACAATGACAAGCAGGCATTCATTTGAAGGAAAAGAATAAATCTACTAAACTCTTAAAAACTTACAGCATAAAGTCTTGGCAATCTCATCACTTTCTGAAATTACTCCAAGGAACATGATAATGTCAAGATTCTGGTGTCTTTAGGAATAAAGAGACAGCACAATGCTTAAGGTTACAGCATGGTATTTTGTAATGGCATAACAATATATTCAACACTATCTGGAAATGTATGAAATAACTGCATCTTTTTTTCTTTTTTTCTGGACTGAAGGGTCACAGTGGTCCTACATAATCATATACCCCAGCTAAGTGGTAGCACATGGAGGCCCTAACATTGTAGGAACACCACTATATTTTGCAGTAATACCTCTGCTTGTAATTTTAGGAAATGTCCCTAATTTTAAGAAATGTCCATCCTGTTGCATGGCTTATTGTTTCACATATTCACAGACATTTAATGCCCCTGGGATGGTTTTTGGTGGGGATTATTTGGTGGTTATGTTTTTCACTGCTCCCTGAAGGCTACACAGCCCTTCCCAAGTTCCAGTGCAGTCTGGTGAGTGCAGTTCAGCATGTCCCAGCTCCTTCATGGAAAGAAATGAAAGATCTTGTGGTTAGACTCAGCCATTTAGTTTTCTTAGGCATCAGATGCTTCCCTACCATCTAGACAGCTTAGTTCTCCAGCCTGCAGCTCTGGGTTTCCCTGCTGTCTTGGTCGTGTGCAGGAAGTACAATCCAATTACTTCTTCCATGTGGAGAAGATGCAGAGAGTCAGCAGTGATAGATTCCTGCAGGGCAGAAAGACCCATCCTCTGCAAAATAATGAACCCTGTAGCCTGAAAAAAAAAAAAAAAAAAGCTTGAAAAAACACAGCTTCACAACTGAAGAGCCCACAGCCCTCAGTGAGCTGAAGTTGAAAGTTCACATAGTTTTGAATCATTGCTTCGGGCTCTCTTCAGAGTCAAAGGGATCTCAGTTTACACATTGGTTACACATTTAATCTTGCTTTAGAGGCTGCAATCAAGTCAAAAGTTTTTACTGTTTGGGAGGTTCTTTGAGTGAAAGCTGATACCGCGTGTAGGGAGAGAGGGCTTTTTTCAATTCCACAGACCTGATATAATCAGCACCCCAGTGTGAGCTCCACTTTGTTCAGATGCACTGTAGGCCAAAACTTCTCTCCTACTCCTGGACTACTGTTCTGGATATTCTTCACAGAGGTGTGAGCATGAACATTTCTGAAACAAGTACTGGCATTATCAATAGCAGCAGCCCCCGAGCAAGTGATCTGATTTTCAAAGTGATGAAATGAAAGCTGCTGGTGCTTTTTCACTTCTGAACTTCAGACAGTGTGCTCACAGCCTTCTCTGGATGGAGGTATTTGATATTAGCCACTGTTTTGAAAATTATCCCCTCTTATCATGTTCCGAACATGGATGCAAAAACCTGAGCACTGCTATCATTTGTAATGAGAAGCAGTGAATATCCACTTATCACTGCTGCACCATGAGAGACATGGATTCGATGGATGGACCACTTGGTGGATAAGGAACTGGCTGGATGGTCGCACTCAAAGAGTAGTGGTCAACGGCTCAACGTCCAAGTGGAGAACGGTGATGAGTGGTGTTCCTCAGGGGTCGGTACTGGGACCGGCACTGTTTAACATCTTCATCGGAGACATGGACAGCGGGATGGAGTGCACCATCAGCAAACTTGCTGATGGCACCAAGCTGTGTGGTGTGGTTGACACGCTGGAGGGAAGGGATGCCATCCAGAGGGACCTTGACAGGCTTGAGAGGTGGGCATGTGCAAGCCTCATGAGGTTCAACAAGGCCAAGTGCAAGGTCCTGCATGTGGGCTGGCACAATCCCAAGCACCGCTATAGGCTGGGCGGGAAATGAATCAAGAGCAGCCCTGGGGAAAAGGACTTGGAGGTATTGGTGGATGAAAGGCTCAATATGAGC